>VXAX01005047.1:67820-107739 GCA_013399835.1 Leptocoma aspasia | reverse complement strand
TATCCCCAGTGCTCGGCTCTGCCTTTGCGGGCAGCTAAGGTGGTTTTCTGCCCCCTTTTTTAGAACGGTGCATGTAATCTTCACAGGGCTGTGTCAAGCCCAGGAGAGACACAGAACGGCCAGATTCCAAATCCCTGAGTGAAATGTGCAGCAGGACAGATGTTCCCATCGCTGGGTTAGGCAGGCAGCTCTGAAGGCTTTTGCCTTTTCATGCTCTTTAAACTTGGGATAGGCTGTTTTGTTTGTTGTTTGTACTTCTCTGTTATAAACCCCTGAGTGTTAACCCCTTAAGGTGCTACCTACCCCCTGTGTGCTATTTCTGATGTAGTCAAGGATGAGAATGAAAATAGCTTTGCTTTCACTTCTGTACACTTAGTTCTAAGTTAGCATTTATGCTTAAAATACCTCATGCATTATCACACTGCTGTTATGCCTGGTTTGCGAATGTTTGGAGGAAGAGAATAGTTGAAATCCCAGTTGGTTCCATTCTCAGAGGGGGGGAATGAAAAAGCCAACTACTCTGAAAATATTTCTTGTTGTGTTAGGTAACCTCTTCTGAAACTAGATCTGCTGCTTGACAGGTCCTGCCTGCCCCAATGGCATTTTAGCTGTCAGAACACTTACCTCTTTTTTTTCCCCTCTTTCATTCCCATGTCTCTCCTAAGGTATGTTTACTTAGCAACACTGATTAATTTTGCTTATACTTATCTGCTATAAATATTAATGTGCTGCATTACTTCAGAGATTTCTTCCCTCTCTGACTTTTACCCTTTCCACTATTCCTTTTCCCATACATTTATAGCATTGAATGCATCCAGTGAGAATAGATAGGTCTCTCTTGGCATCTTCCTTCTTTCTCCCATTTGGATGCATCTTCCTTCTTTCTCCCACTTGGATGCATAGGCCCTCCCTTTGTTAAATATTTTATATGTATATGAACAATTAGTTGTATTCTTTAAAGCTTTTCCATCTGCAACAGCCATGCTGTTTCCCAACCAATTAAATTAAATTGAAATGGTGCTGATACTTGGATAGTACTTTGTTGTTAAATATAAAAGCAACTCCCTGTGGAGCCTGATAAATCCAGAGGATGCAGCCTTGGGTTTAGGTGTCTATATTCTCTTTCTCCCATGCCATGATGGGGAGGTGTATTCTGTACCAGAAATAAGTATGTGACATATTCCTGGCCTGGTTTTGGGCCTCGTAATTACTTCTGCTTTCTCAGACTTCTCTTGCAGTATAAAGTGAACTTGATTTTCATCACGATCTTAACTGCTATTGTTTGAACACTTCTGCATTTCCTGTTGCAACTTCCTAACCACACTTCATGATTGGGCTGCCCTTTTAGCCTCTTAGATATCTGGGGTGGGTTGTTTCTCCCTCCTTCTGTTAGAGCTCGTGTGTGTCCCTCCTTTGCCACAAACTTCTTGTTTCCTTAATCAAAACTTGATCATTTCAGATGATTCTCCTTTCTCAGCTGCTCAGGGTTTGTGAGCAGGGCAGACACATTTTTAGTCCTTAGGAAGGCTTTGGTCCCAAGCCTACCACGCTTCCCATTCTCCTGGATCCCTGTCAACCGCAGCAGGAGAACTTGATTCCTTCAGTTTTAAGTCAAATTGTTTCAACCAATCTGTAGTAAACTGATGATAGCTTCCTTTGACTTTGTCTCCAGGTTACCTCTTTAAATGAAAGCTCATCTTGCTCAATCATTTTACCAGTAGTATAAGGGTCTATCCTTGCTGTTTCTGAGCAAAGATGATCTGGAAACTGCTGGAACTTAGCTGCTTCAACTTGTGGGCAAGGGAGAAGCGTGTCAGTGTGCAAGCATATGGCTATGTCTAATTCTGTTTTCAGGTCACTAAGAATTTTGAGGACAGAAATGGATTCTCTTTTTAAATTGCTTGATGTCTTTTTGCTTCAGAGATAAACTTCTCAGACAAGGAGAAAGGGTGAAATTGGTGTCCTCAAACTGGAATTTTTGCATTAAGTGTGCCCTATAAACTGTTATAATTGGCTCTTACAGATTCAGGGGAATAGCTGATCTGAATTGCTCTGAAATTGGATGGCTTTTATTTATAGGTTTTTATCTTGTTCTCATTGCCACACACAGAGCATCTCATGAGCATTTATTTCACAGTAGCTCATGCAAAGTGTTGATTATACATTTACAGCCCTCTGGTTGCTTGATGACTTGTAAAATTCCTTTAATTGTCTGTCCAGACTTTTGCTGTTTGTTTTGGCCTTTGGTTATGCAGTCACTCTGGAGAAATAAGATTGCAATCTTCAATCCTTAGAGCAGAACAGTTGTCTTCTGATGTGCCATGTTAGCAGAAAGTGGTGGCAGACAGGACCGTGCTGCAGTAAAATACAAAGATGCCATGAGGTCCTTGATGCTAATGCTGATGTATTGTTCAACACAGTTACTGGGTTATAAGAAAACCTGTACTGGAAATAATCTATTCAAACTTGGGCTTTTAAAGTGTTTTTGATACACAGTTACCAAAAAATGGTATCTGTAATTTCTGGAAAGTGTTGTTTTCCTTTTGTTTATTATATCTCTTTCCTGAGAAGTGAAGAAGCTGGGCAGGCAGTCTGGCCCTGGCTGCTCTCACAGTTCACTTGTCTTCCCTGCCCTGAGGGAGACAATATGCTTTTATTGGAAGGGACCGACTGACCCAAAAAGAGAGGATATGCTGGGTATACATTGTTCTAAAATGCACAGTTCGGGGAAAAAATATGCTAAAGCAAATTAAAACCTAAACCATTGGACTTCCTCTCCTTAATCCCAGGAGAACAGCTTGAGCAGGAAGTAGAGTCCTGGAAATGTGTTTGGGAGTGTCTGTCATGTTGTGCTTGGAAGCTCCTTGCTGGTAGAACGTACAGGAAATATTTTCCCCACTTCTTTACAGGGAACCTAAATATAACATTTCTCTACCCCTGGTCCTGTAATTGCTGTTAAGCAATGTGGTAATTGTGAGTTTACTTAATCATTGGTAAGTCCAGTCTATCTCACGTAGAACTTATTTCTATTAAATAGAAAGTAGAACTGTCTATTTTCCTTTTTTTTAAAAATAAATTAAGATCTTAATTGCTGCTGCATGGATAAGGTTATGGAGAGTTGATTTTTGGAGGGAACTATGATGTAGCTGGGCAGTCAGAAGCTTCTTATGAAATATTTAGTAAAGTTAGGAATGCCTAATATTTAAAGATGTTTTCGTCAGTAAAGGTCATCTATTGTTTCTTAGTTTTCTCCAGCTGATGTCTTTCAGATATAGCCAGAGCTCATTCTGAAAACTGAAGTTTTTGGAGGCAGTGGCCCAGAAGAATGAGCTGATTCCTGCTTTAGGCAAACCTTGTAGTGCCCTACAGGTACCTGTTTCCTCTGGTGCCAGCTGTCACCATTTGGGAGACAAAACTGTTTCAGTCAGGTGATCTGTAGCTTGTTGTCTTTGAAGCTTCTCCTGCTGAAAGCCCTGTGAGGGAACCAGGAGGACTCCACCTCTTGCTGGGTGTGATGCTGTGTTGTTAAAAGATGATTCCTCTCCAGCTGGACAAGACCAGGCTGTTGGAGCACAGATAATTCTTGTGTATGTAAATGCATTAATGTGTGATGAGACTCTCCTGTTCCTAAAGCAGTTTGATGGTTAAACTGTGACAGAAGACCTGTCCTTCTCTGGAATATCTGCTGCCTCTGGTATACACACTTAGCAGGTTTCCTCTAGGATCTGCATGAAATGCAATGTCCCCTTAGAGGTGAGAACAGTATTTGCAGCTGAGGAGGATGATGACAGTGGAATTGGAGCCTCACTGAGAACCACAGAGAAACATTCTTAAAACTTGCAGAGCTTTATCTTTTTTTAAGAGATCTAACTCCTTTTGTAGCCTATCTCAATGATAGCTTGATTTCAGTTTTCCCCTCGAGTTCCAGTGGCACGTAAATTCTTGTGCTTTGAAAAGGAGGTTGTAATTTGAAAATGCAAATAGCTTGTGATGCTGTGGTGAGTCATTATCTGACCAGTATTGATTCTTGCTGTTTAAGAAATGAAAATAAGTTGAAAAGGGCAGGGTACAGTAGCATCTACAGTTATTCTGGGAGCCAGTGACATGTTTAAGTGGAAAATGCTATTTTGAGCAGAGACTGCCATCCACAAAGCAGTCTGCTGGAAATATTTTAGTGTAAGAGAGCTGCCTTTATGCAGGGGTAATGCCTGAGGATTTCCAGTTACTGGAAGAAATCCTGAAAGATCTAAAGCTGCAACTCTTCTGTCTTGGGAAATGAAAAAGAAAAAAAAAAAAGGAAAATAGCCTTTGGGCTGCTTAGCTCAGTGTAGCTGCTCCATGATCAAGGTTTCATTCTTGAGTCACAAGAAGCCACATCCTCCCAGGACCAGCTGAAGCGAGGGGGCTCTCTGCAGGCTTTGCTTTGCAGCCTTCACATCTGACTCTTGCTGTTCCCATTAGCAAGAAGTACAAATGGAGCTGCTGGTTTGTGACCAGTGCTGTCTTCACGTGAACTGGCCCTGCCACTTAAGAGCACTTAGGCTGGTCAGCTGCCTGCTCCAGGTGTTCCAGTTGTTTAGTCCAGCCTCTGAATTAAAGGTATCTCCACTCTGTGCCATTGATTTGCCTGAGCGTCCTTTTAATTTGATTATTAGGTAGTGACAATGAAGCTCATATCTTTTGCATAAAAGGGGAATCTTGGAAGCAGGAGAAGAAAGAGGTGATGCCTATGGGAAGTAGTTAGTGATTTAAGCAAGGCACACACTGTTTCTTACCTTTTGGCTGGAAGCTGCTCCTCTGGAGCACTCTGTTTAAACGGGTAAAAAATTATGAGAGCTAAAAGCCATTTTTGCATTTCTGAGTTGGGCCTTATAAATTGATTAAATTACTGTCAACCCAACCATCTGCAAAATGTCTTATCACAATACTGCAATATTGCAGTGTGTGTGCTCATGTGTTTTACTCAGCATTTGGGCAGGCTTCTGTATACACGGGTTTGAATGTGTCAATAGCTTTTTGCCCAAATAGAATTCCTCTGAATATGCATCTTATCAGCGTTGCTCATTGCAGCCTGCCCTGCTCTCGGAAGGCAGAAAACGTTGCTGTGAGATGAGTCACACCGTTTAACAGCTTGTTGCTTCCATGGTGAGACGCACCCTTGCTGTGCATGCCAGCGATCATGGAACTCCTGGCAAATGCCCTGTGACGTGAACTCCTTATGGCCCCGGTAAATGGAACGCCCCTGGCACTCGCTGAAACGCGTCGTGCTTGTGGCTCCTCGCTGCTGTTGGGTGCGCTGCTCCTCCTCCTCCTCCCAAGAGACTCCTAAACTGAGACTTCATGGAAATAATGAAGTTACTGCATTGGTGGGGGCTGTTTCAGGGTGAAATTACTGGGGAACTTAAGGCCACAGTGTAAACTTCTTGTATTGAAGTAATCAAAGATATTAGAGTATTTCATCTGACCTGTTTTGAAAGAAGTGTTTTATCAGAGATCATACTGTCCCTGTACTGAGCTCATACCAGAGCTCAGGAGGTGGCTTTGATGCTTGAGCTTTCCACTGCTCTGCCAATGGAGAAGCACAGGAGATCTTGGAGAAGTAAATTCCAGAGATGTTGTCTCAGGAGTTGAACTGCAGCTTGTAACTGAATTAAGTATCTGAAAAGTGAATTTTAATGTGGAAAGCCAGTCCTGTCCCAGGGAGCTGTGGCTGTCCTGTTCTCACTGGCTGCTACCATGTCCCTTCTGTTTTGATGTACAGAGCTATCATATTTAAAATTGCAGCAGGAACTTTTTAAGACTCGTTCAACTGGCTTGGTTTAGCTTCAACAGCTGACATCTGAGAAATGTGTACATTAGGAGTCTTCAGAAAAAAACCCTGAAACAAAACATGTCGTGCTTTTCATCTCTACCCTTTTTACACGATGATGAGAGGGAGGGATAGGGCATGTGCCTTGCATGTGTAAAATGCTTTACTTTCCAAAGGAGAGCTTGTTGGTAGTTAGAGGTAGTCTGACTCTTCCAAATAGTGCAGGACCAACCCTGTCACTCAGTCCATCTAGAAATAGAGTTTCCCACAGGTCTCTGAAGCTCCTGAATGGACTGCAGAGAGTCAGCTGATGTCTGTGAGCTTCTTGTACAGCAGCAGGTATCCTTTGCAGCCTTCTATTCCCTTGCAGTAGTTCTGAGTTCTGGAGCATCTTGAGTAGGAAACAGGGTGTCACACTGGAAGTTTAGCTCGTGAGTTGCTGTGGGGCAGGCAGGGAAGTGACTCAGCTCTCTGACAGGAGCTAAACCTAGGTACAAGAGGAAGTGCTAGGTGATGAGATAAAGGTATTTCTGGAATAAAGATTGATTCTTTTTTTGTTCTTCTTTGTTTCTGTTGTTGTCTTTTTTTTTTGTTTTCCTTTCCGCAGTCCTCCTCAACAGTTTTAAATAGTTTAAAGACAAACAGCTCTGGGCATGTTCTTCAGAGATGCTGTAACCACTGCATTTAAATACAGTGCTTCAAGATGTGGTAGGAAACAGCTACCTGGGTGCTGTATTGTCTTCCTGAGTGAAGCATAAACCTTGAAATTACAGCCCTCCCCTTTGCCCTTTCACATTGCAGAATGGTTAACAACGATTTAATTCACACTCTAACCAAATATTTTTCTTATGTAACATCTAGTGAGTTTTGTTACTGGGAGTTTACTCTGGTTTTTTGTTCAGCTGAGTTGTGCTTATGTGGGGGGGAGCAAGCTTGTGACTTCAAAAAGTGAAGTGAAACAGAACAACTTAGACCTTTTTGTTCTTTGTGGCGTTTCTTCCTCCTTGGTAGTATTTTGGTTTGGCAGCAGTTAATAGAATGTGTAAGCCTGAATTCCACCTCTTAATGAATCTTGAGACCTGTAGTGTGGATGGAGTTTAATACTGCATAAACTTGTCAGTACAGTTGAATGTGGGAATCAAATATTAATATATTATCTCTTGCTTTTAGTGTTTGCCTGCCACTGTGTCCCTCAGCACTTCGCTGTGTGGCTGCCTTGGTGCTGGGAGGGAATTGTCCTTCTGTGCAGCTTCTGCTCTGCTCCTGAATCTCAAAAAAGAGATTAGCAGGGAAAATCAATATGAGCAGAGCATATTTTCAACCCGCTTCCCAAAAGTTGGGCATAGTTGCAGGATACTTTAAGGCAAGGGAGGTATTACTAGTTAGCGTTTATAGCATGACTGGAATAGAGTTTGCACAGTCTCAGTGGGTGAAATGAATATTTTTCACGTACACTTTACAGATCCCTGGTTTCAACTTGAACATCATGCTGCAAAGATAACAACTGTGCCACACGCTTCTGCAACCCACACTTCTGGTCCTTGAAGTGGAATTTTTCTCCTTTACACATAAACCAGAAACTGCTCTGGTGGGGAGGAAGCTGTGTTTAACTTAGATCTGTTCATGTTGACCGTACGTGGCTGAGACAGTTATTTTGGGGCAGTTTCTATCTGCTTCTCATATGACTGAGAAAGTTCAAACTTGACTTTGCCTTGAGGAGAAGGCGAAAGTTTGAGAACATTTTTTTTTGGGCATTTGAGGAGAAGATGGCATGAGCCAAAATAAATTTTTAAGCTTGAGCACTTGCTTACGTCTTGGTCCTGAATTTGAGAAGTGCCCCATTAAAAAGTAAAGTAATAAAAAACCCAACAAAACCAAAATTAAACAGCCCCCTCCCTACAAACAGCTCCACAAAACCCAACCCAAAATTACTCCACGTGTTTAATATTTAAACTTGCCAGTATGATTTTAGGACAGATGAGCACAGAACGCCTTGAGCCGAAGGGAGTACGTGACAGAGGCAGCTTGAGGTGAGAAGCAATATGTGTATGTCAGAATTTCATTTGCTCACTGGGAAGTGGGACATCTTGGACATACTCCACCCTCCTTAAACTTCACTTTGGTGGTGAACATTCTCTGCATATGCTGTGGGAGATCTGAAGAACCCTGAAGGATGAGGGATACCAGCAGGGTTTTAGTGTAGACTCTTTTCTAGGGGCAGATGGGGAGCGATTTCCTGGCTGAGTGCTGATAGTTTGTCTAACGTGCAGCGTTGCTCTTTGTGGCTTGGCACAGGTTCAGGGCTCTGTGTGGTGTGGAAGCACGCTGTGTAAAACGTGAGAACTTCCTGCTGTGGTAAGGAACCAACAGTTCTTCCAACAGGTGCAATCTTTAGCTGCAGTCCTGAAGATGTAACAGAAATGTTTGCTGTCATGGGCCTTCAATATTGTCAATCTCCAACTGAGTCTGGCCTGAACAGTTCAGAAGGAAGAGCTTTGCTTTTTGCCTTGCACTGCTATGATAAGAGAATTAGGAGGGGAAGCTGTGTTCAAGAATCTCTAATCCATTATGGTGGCTGTGACTGAAATGAATAATCTTATTTTAAAGGGTGCTCTAAACCACTAAAGCTTTATAAATATTAATTTTGTTCATTTGTTTCCTAATGAAAGGCTTTTATTCATTAAATCGCTATTTATTTATTAACCTGACAAACTAATAGCAAGCTCTCTTCTTTCAGTGTATGCATGTGCCATATCACAATTCTGCTTGTCACCGTAATAAGAACTTCATTCATCTGCCTTAAAATGTCATTGATAACAACCTGGCAATGGCCCAGCTTGGAGCAAGTTAACTACAAAAGGCTGCATTGTAAACCTTTTTGAGAGTACATGCTACATTAAGTCTAAAATTAAAAAAAAGAGAGAGAGAAAGAGAGAAATGTGCAGGCTGGTCCGAGTGTCATACAACTGCCAAATAGCTTCAAACCTCTGAAAAAAAATGGAATTCTGTATGGAGGAATTCTGGCTGAGATGGGTTAGTCTGGAATGAAGGATGCATTCTGCTCACTTTAAAGTCTTTGGGGTACACTGAATTTATAAGCCTCATCTTAAAATTAGGGGGAATGCCTTGCTGAACCACAAGCAGCTAGATAAGAGCTTCGACATGTAAGGATCTTGTTATTTCCTTTAGTCTCGTCTTTCTGCAACCAGGATAAAAGCTACAATCTGAAAATAGTCACATGCCTCTGGAGTTAACTGCTAGGAATACTGGGAGTTTGTCTTGGTTATAGAAACCTTCCTTGACCCCATCTGCAGCCTGTGCACCAAGCTGATTTATCCTCCCATAAGCTCTCAGAGTGCAAGGAGGGTCTATCACACGCTGAAGTTCAAATATCTGGTCTCTGCCAGCTCCTCTGGAGGGACCTGAGCTGCTCCTTGCTCTGCAATCCTGTGTATGGGGCTTCATGTTCACAGAGGTTTAGGGCTTCCAGCCTTTGACTCCCCTGTTCTTAAAACTATTACAAACTAAATTAGTAGCCTGGGCAAGGGTGAACTGATCTGTCCATGAAACCTGTGCAGAGTTTGTGAACTTTATGGAGGGAAGCTTCCAGGGTCTTTAAAATGAGCCATGTCCTGTGCTGTATGTGAGGGCTGTGGGGTTTGGTACAGTCCCTGACTAACCTAGGCAGTCTCACTGAACAGTTTAACAGCTGAGTTGACCATGAAGCTTTAACACATCTTCATCCAAGGTCTTTTGGGAACACTCTAAGTGTGCATTAAACACCATGGTTCTTCTCCTACACTCCAGACGTGGCAAAGGCTCAGGCAGTGTGGAGAAGGGCTTGCTCACAGCTGATGTGTTTACAGTCTGATTTCTTAACTGGAACAGGGACTGCAAGAGTCTTTAAAAACTAAAAACCCAAACCCTGCAATTTCATGCTGCTTCACTTGTGTGGTTTTTGTTTTGTCTCTTTCTTAAGTATAGTGTATGGACAGCGCCATGGGTTAGGGAGCACTTCAGCTTCATCTTCAGAGACTTTTCGTATGTAGCCTTCTGCTGAAGTCAATGGGTGTGGAGGTAAGCAGTGCCGAGTGCTTTCTGACAACATCACTGCCACCCACTCTGCAGCCTGATGCACACAGCACTCCTTGTATTTGAGCATTGTTTTTCTCCAAAAAACTCGCATGCGGTTGCACAATAAAGACACGGCTTATTTGTGTAATGCAAATCTGTTCCTGCTTGTTGGTACAAAGTGCAAGCAGCGAGCATCAAAGTGTGGAGA
The DNA here is from genome assembly GCA_013399835.1 of Leptocoma aspasia. Classification (NCBI taxonomy): domain Eukaryota; kingdom Metazoa; phylum Chordata; class Aves; order Passeriformes; family Nectariniidae; genus Leptocoma; species Leptocoma aspasia. The sequence goes on along the minus strand of VXAX01005047.1, from coordinate 97,648 downwards.
CTTCACAGATCCTGCATGAACACTTGCCACTGAACTTCAGTGACATCCTGCATTATGTCAGAATAAAAGATGACATCACAGCTGGTCTGTGAGTGGGTGGGATTTGAACTCAGGGTTGAATGTTGCTGCCTGGAGCATTTGTGCTGCTGATGCTCAACACCCTTTGCTCTGCTACTGTTTGTTTGTTTATGTATTTTTACAGCTGCTGAGTTTAGTTTCTCAAAGGTTAATTATTTTATCAGGCAGGAGCCAGTCAGAATCGGAGTTTCCTGTTTCCTTCTCTTTCTGTTGATTTCCTTTTCTGTTGAAACACAACTTTCTCTGTTGAAACAACTCAGTTGCTGTGCTCTTCACTTTCCGTCTAGTGACTTGAAGTGTTTGAAATGGCCTGATATTCTCACAGAGATATTGACAGTGGGGTCTGGTGACTAAATTGTTGTGATAAAACAAAAATTCATTGGTTGATGCTGTTGAAATCCGCTGACTTTTCTATGCTCCTGATAGAAGGCTTTAAAATACCCAGCTGCAGACTGATCCTCTCCAAGCATGTGACACTGACATCAGTCCTAGAAGTGAGGCGTTGAACTGCCTCCAAAAATGAGCTCATCGGGTAATATTCAGTGCACTGATTTAGCAAAATATTCATTAATTTGATTACATGGTCACCTGTACATACTGTTTGAAAGATGGGAATTCATTCCAATTTTAGTTGCTACTGTTCCAGATACCAGTGTTATAAAGATCCTGTTGATAGGACACTGTGCTCCCACTGTATGCTGGGACCTGGGCTTGGCAGAGCCTATCTCAAATTGCCACTAATTTGCTCTAAGACTTGCCAGTTTCTTGACTTTTCTTCTCCCTGCATCCCTCCCAGTAAGCTGCAGGGAATAAGACAAGATTCTGTTGAATTCAAGCCATCCATCTAAAGCCACTCATAAAACTTGCTTAATTTTCTTGTGGCTCCCTTGACTTTTTTAAATGGCTGTGTAAAAACACAGCCATGTGCTTTCCCAGAAGTTTGAGTAGAGGTCCATCTTCATCTTGACCTGCCTGGCACCAAAGCTGAGTAGCCATAATGAGATTGAACCTTGGCAGAATGGCCCTGGAGGCTTCCTCTCCTCCTGTAGCTTGAGGTCAGCAGTAACGCAGACTTCCTCTTACAGCCCACACAAAGAGTGTGGATTCGGGCAACATTGGACTCATAGTGACCCCAAATACTTGCCTATTATTTCATAAACTTGAAGAAATTTTGTATTTTATTTTCCTTTAATTAAGTAGTAATTTAAGTAGTAGCACATTCTAGATGCAACTGTCCGAGCACATCAACATGTGTCTGATTATTTATTTATGTGAAACATGGGCATAAGATAAACACTTTGTTAGAAGGGTTCATGTGCATTTGTGCAGAAACAGTTTTGTCTTCCTCCCCCCCACCCAGTATTTTCTGCCTGTTACTGCACATTGCAGGATTGTTAGTTTTGGATTCTGTTTCCCTCTGAATACAAGTCTTTATGGAGCTGCCCATAATGTTGCTCTTTTCTTTCAAGAAACACTGCTGCTGACTTAAGACAGAGGAAGATGCTGTGTGTTACAGGGCTGCAATGATGCCTGAATTGCAAACTGTTGTGCAACTAAAGAATGGTATTGTGCAAAACAGAGTGGAAAAACGGCTGCTGATGAGCACACAGAGTTGAGGCAACGAGAAGCCCTACTTAGAGAGCAAGAGGAGAAGCTTGGTTTGAAGAACAAGCAGTAGAAAACAAGATAGGAAGGCTCTGTTCCTGCAAGAGTAAATGATCCCTTAGAGCAGCCAAGGAGGCTGTTTGATGTGAACTCTGTGCAAAGTTCAGTGGAGAGTGTGCTCCAATGTCCTGGGTGATGCTGCTTCTTCCTCCTTCTTGCTTATAAGAAGCTGGCATGATTTCAGAGTCAACTTCTAAAACATCCTTGGTGGGAGAAGAATTGGGATAACAAAATACTTCTTTGCATCTAGAAAGTTATTGCTGCAGCAGTAACTGTAGAAGCTGGCCGAGTGGCTGCTGCCTGGTTTTGGTTAATGTCAGGAATTGTGCTGGTGGGAAGCGAGTCCTGGGGTGGGACTGTGCAGTCCCCGTTGTGCCTCAGCGCAGTTCTCAGAGTACTTTAGATGCTGCCTCTGCAAAAGGATGATATAAACTTCTGCTTTTCCCAGTAAAATGCCTGTGGTACACACATCATGGAGTTGTTTTTGTCCATCTTTATTTAACAATAACAAGGGTTGTGCAGAAAACACACAGGGCAAGGAAATGGAGAGCTGAGCCCCATCTATCCTCTGCTGCTGAAGGGTGGGAGGAGTTAGGGAAGCATGGAAAAGAGGAAAACAGCTTTGCCTGTGCCTGTTTTGATACTGAAGATCTCTTCCCAGTGATCTGAGAAGGGGGTGGGGAGAGAACCAGATGCTCTTAGGAAGTTCATACCATTGTTAATAATGTAATTCACAGATGGTGGTGAAGGCCTTGAAGAGGCTTTCATGGAGTACTTATGCTCTGTAACAGATCATCACATAAGGGCTCACAAATAGAGATGACTTAATCCCAAGGATGAGTCTACAGTGATCTGCTTGATGGAGTCCTGCAGATCACTGCAACCTTTTTAAACAGTTAAGAGCCTTCAGGATCCCTGGATGTTGAGTACTAGAATTGGACCAATCCCTAATTAATTGTCAGGATAAAATGTTCGTATAGCTTTGAGACTTTTCCAATGAAAATGGCTCTTGAAATTAAAAACCAAGTTCCTTTGTCCCTGCACAGAAATCAATACAGGTAAAGCATGAACATCGGTTTGTACAATGACATCTTGTTAAGAGGCAGTTCTGCTTTTATTTCCATTTGTCTGCTTCGAGCTGGAAGCAGAGCTTGTGTGTGTTCTGAATAGCTGTCAATACTTTGTGACAGCTAAGGAGGATTGTGCCTTGCATGTCCTTCTGCTGGAAAAGAAGTCACTCATACCTACCAGCTTTATGGCAAATGAACATGGCTGCTGGTTTTCAGACATGTAGAATCAGAAAAGATTTAGCTCAAGTGCTTGCAATAAAATTCAATATTTGTATGTTTGTGAGAGGCTTATTGATAAGATCTTCACTGGCTACTGGTCAGCTTTTGCTGTAAGCTGTGTAACTACAAGTATTTATCAGAGACTTGTAAGCAATACTGGCTTGCATGTGTAGCAATAGAAATCAGAAGTTTCAAGTAATATGAGAACTGATCTTGGCTTTGTTGTTTGTTGCTGTCTTTTCAAGTGCAGCTTCTCCTTTTCTAAGAGACATTCCAATTGTGGGTTTTATTATTATTAACTTCTTCAAGTTTAAATTGAGTTTAGTAAATTGACTTCTTGTGATGTTTGTCATGTGATGGTTTATGAGCTCTCAAGAATGTGCTCCTGTGACTTCAGCCATGTATTTGCCCATACCAATGCAGGCTGTATCATGTGTTCTTGTTGGTCTTGCATTTTGAGCTAAGTAGTGGAGGAGGTTGGGAGAAAAAAAAAGGGGGGGGGAACTAATTCAGGGCTAAGCTACCAGAAATTCTCAGACTGCTTAATTTGTGACCTTGTTCCCTAGTTAAATGCAACCCAGGATTTTCTGCCTCTTCCATAGTTTCACAGAAGTGTTTTCTGCATTAAAAGCTGAGTTTTTCTCTTACTATCCTTGTTAAAAACCAGGAAAACCCAATGCTTTGGTAAAAGAAATATCTTGACATCTTGGGGGAAGAGATTTTTTTAATCCTTGGTGGGTGGGTGTGCTTTAACTGAGAAAGTTAGAAACTGTCTTTCTGATCCACATTTTTTGCATATATCAACTGTGGCATCTGTAAAGCAATATCTTTATTACTGCAGTAAAATGAACAAAGTTGAAATGACTTCATCTATGCCAGGAATTTTTGGTTTCTCCACAATGGCCAAAGTTTGGGAGCACTAAAAGTGCTATCAGTGAGTCTCCAGCTCCTTGTCCCACTGCCTGCCTGTGGTGTCTGTGTCCAGTGGAAGCAGAGCCCTCCCAGGACTGAGGACTCACAAGGTCAGAATTAATATTAGGTTTGTTTTAAGCAGCACTTTCCAGTATTGGGCGTCCTTCTATTTATTTTCCTGACACTATGTAATGCTGTTTCTCATTTATGTATACATACATACATATACACATACATTTATGTATATGTGCTGCTACTGCTGTTCAGTCCTCTGCATTTCCCCCTCTGCATTTGTGTAAATAATGTTTCAGCAGAGCTGTACTTTATACAGTTCCCATACTATGAGGGTTTTTTTGTAGTTTTTATGTCTGCGTGGGCTAAGTATTTCTTTAGATTTGAATCCAACATCAAAGTAACACTGGTTTAATACAATGTTTTTATATCACCTTTTTTCCTCCAAGTTGGATTTTATTTTCAGCTCTGACTCTCTTATTTTTGCTGCATAATTTGAGACTTTTTGCTTGCTCTTCACATTATTTAAAAAAAAAAAAAACCAACCCACACACAAAACTCTGTTTTCCTTAGCTCATACAGTATTTCCACTTGGCTCAGAAGATGTGGATTTGTGAGCTGAGGGAATCCTCGTTTGGCTGGTCACCCAAGCTCTCTTCAAGAGTATTAGAAGGATCTACAGCTTAAGTTCATCAGAGGGCTGACCTGCTCTGGTTTTAATGAGATTTATTATACCTGTTCCTGTTGGATTCTGTGGTTTTGATCTTCAAAATGATCTGAATAAACCTGTTAGGGAAAGCAAAACTGTTGACAGAAAACTGACTCTACTCAATCTGCCCTGTGTTAAGGTTATTGATTTTTGGAATTAAAATAATGTCTGTTGTGGCATTGGCATGGAGCTCTCGTGTGGTGTTTGGCAAAATGCTTGTATCCATGCTTCCCTTCTTAACTCCTCCAATCCCCCTCTCAGAAAACCACACTGGTCAAACCCTGATAGCACAGTCCAGGCTTGGAAAGGGTGGAAGAAACAAATCTGGATGTAGGAGTTGATGGATGATTGTGTGGATGTTATGGATACAGCTGCATTCCTAACACATGCAGGAGAGATTGGGAGGGGTCAGTCTTGGCCAAACGTAAATGTCTATTTTCCCTAAAACTGCCTTTGTTTTTCATGAAAGCTCAACAGCATTTAGTGATTTGGGTTTTGTTAGCTTAAAAAATCTGAGAGTTCTCGATTTGCTCCAAAATGAGTTCCTGTGACCTTCCAGCTTGTCAAATATCTGTGGTCCTCCAGGGCCTGGAAGGGGATCCAGAGGCACTGGAGGAGGATAGATGTGCACTGGTTATGGTTGAGTGAAGGCAGTGCTCGGGAGCAACCTGAGCAGAGAAAGTGGTGTCTGGAACGAGAGTATCTGGGTCAGCCTCCTCCAGAGCTGCAGGACACGTGAGATGCTGCTCTAGTCTGGTTTAACTTCTTTCAGTTTGGTGACTTCCACGGAGGTTTAACCCAGCTCTAAAAGATGCAGGTTGACAGGCCTGCAGCAGAAGTGGCCAGTGGACACAGAGCTTTGACTTGTTCCATCAAGATTTGGCAAGCCTGATGACTGGGTGATTTCTGCAGCCATGAAGAAGAACGTGGCCTGTCAGTAACAGAACTCATCAACTTTCCTGTGCTGGCGCTGGCACTTTGGACATGCAGCACTCAAGTCTGAGACAAATGCATTGCTGGGTATAACGCCTTTCCTTTTTTTTATTTGTACCTATTAATGGAAGCAGGGAGCATAATGTAATCTTAAAATAGCTCCTCCGTGAATGCAGAAACATTCCACTTCTGACTAATTGGCCATTCAGAATGAGCATTTAAATATGCACCAGAGACTGAGCGGCGGCTTTCCATATCCGCATGAATGGAGCTGGAAACGTGCTGCACTGCAGAGCTGTGCAGGCTCCTTGCTTTGTCCTCATACCCCACACTCCTCACTCAGTGGGACTACTCTGCCCTGGGAGGCAGAATGCATGTCCTGCTTGCTGTCTCTTTGGTTAGGCAACAAGCTGAGGGGGCTGTTCATTTTCTCTGCTCTCGAGGCTGAGGATCTTGGAAGCACTAGGCTGATAAACAGCCCTCAAAACCAGATTTCTCTTTCTCTTGGTTGTGAATGACCAGGAACACAAAGAGCTTATGGTCCGAGTCCTGGCTCCAGTGCATGCCTTGGAGAGCTTGGCACGCACCAGGGAGTCCATGTGCAGTGATTTGACTCTGGCAGGCATTGCCTGCTGCCCCAGAGCGTCTGGCCCAGCTTCACAATGAGAGTAAGATACACAGATACACGTGGGGGTTGCAGGGGCAGGATCCATGTGGTCAGTTGTGTCACTGACCTAAAAGCTGTCCCAGCTTAGGGATTTCTCTTGCACCCGCTCGCCACCTGCCCAGGGGATGGTGCCACGTTACTCAGGGCTCTCTCCCAGGGGACAAGTGCCACTGGAATTGGATAGGGTCTCACCTGTCAGAAAAGGGCATGCTTTCATTCATCCACTTGTCCTGGCTTTCTCTGCTCTGTAGCAGTCAAACTCCTCTGTGCCTTCAGTGGGTGTGTTTTGTTTTTCTACTGAGCAAACACACGTTGTTGCTGGGTCAGACTGTTGATGTTTTGTGCGTAGTGAGAGTGTCCTCGTGGTCTGCATGTGCCGGACTGTGTATGGCACTGGCCTCTCCTGGCAGGCTGAGGGTGAGGGCTGGCTCCCTGTCCTAGTGCTGCTTATGCTCTCCTGCCCACGGGCTCAGTGCCAAGGGAGCTGCCCAGGCCAGACCAGCCAGGCAGAGACTGCAGAGGTGATTTTCTTTCGCTGATCCGTGTTGCTTTTCCAAATCCCACATGGCCTATATGGCTGTAATTGTAGCTCATTTAGAGCTGACCTCAAAGGCAAGTTCTCCTTTCCTCCCAAAAAGGAGAGGTTTTCACATAAGGGCTTACTCTGGTTTAAGGCTGCTTTATCTTAGTATAACATAAACCTGTTTCTAGTTATCTTAAGGCAGAAAGCAACTAGAGGATTTGGATTGGACTGGATGATTGATTCCTACTGATTTAAGCAATCCATAGGGAGTGCCTTTTGCCCTTACCTAGCTAATCTTGATTTCCTTTTCTGGCATTGGCAGCAACAAGAACTTTACGCTGTCTCTTGTAGCGGGACAGAGTTCTGGGAAGTGCCATACTCTGAGCATTGGCTTCTGCAGCTCTGCTCTTCAGGTGGTTATTTATGCAAGGCACTAGCCAGAGGAAAAGGAGAGTTTTAACTGGATTAACCTCAAGAAGAGAGTTTGGGGATTTAGGGATTAAGGAACCAAAAGCAGCCAGCAGTCAGTGACTTAAAATCTGTGGTAAGAGAGCCAGTCTCTATAGACAGGGAATACAGTCCTTTCTTACCTGCACAGCGTTGAGATTGACAGTGTTTTTACCTTTGAGATCTTGGAGAAGATGGTCTTAAGGATGCAGGGTTTGTGTAGGGTGTTTTCTCTGAAGATTTGTGTATTGATGGGAAATTGTTCACAATTGGCAACTCTTGAAAAAAAAAAACTAGTGAAGGACTGAGTGCTCAGATGGGGTCTCAAACCTGGCACTGGGAAGGTATGTTGGTGGCTTGCTCCAATATAATGAGAACATCTGGTTTCCATAGACTTGTAACTCTTGTAGCTTCATGCACTCCCCTTTTACATCTTCTACCCTTGCCTTAAAGCGTTTCTGTAGTCCCATATATTTTTTTTCCACTGATGCTGTTATGTATCCCCTGCAGGGAAAATCCTGCTAGATTACCGGATTGATAGAAAGATTTGGAGGCACGGGGGATGATCAACAAAAACCTGTTACTAAGGAGACACGAGTTTTAGCATTGAGTCTCTAATGGCCAGTCTGCCGAAGGGGAAACAGATGGCACAAAGGAGGCTGGGATTATACAGACAAGTACCACAGGGCTGCAAATCTCATACATCCATTGAACTTCCTGGGGTCAGGCAAATCCAGGCTTGTGCCAAGACTAGTGTGGTTCCTTTGCCTTTGGCACCGTGGTTGTGTCCTTCTGTTAAAGGCTGTTCTGGGCAGTGGGCTTCTGCCTCAAACATTCCTGCCCCAGGGAACAGACAGGTTTGGCACAGGGTGAGGGCAAGTGGCTGTATGGAAGTGTGTCCCTTTGACAGGTCAAGCTGTACCCACTGCCAGTGGTTCTCCCTTCCTGAGAGGGGGAAATAACCAAACATAACCCTTCATTCTGCTTGAGTACAGCTTTTCTCCCGTTACTGGTGCCCTTGTGTGGAAAAGTGACTTCTGTCCTGGGAGAATGGGAGGATGGATGGTGGCCACAGTCACTCTCAGCCTTTGACACAGCCTGGCCTTTATTACAATATAATGTTTCTCAGAGGCTTAAATTTCAAGAGTGATGCTCCCAGCTGTGTGCTGCTTGCTGGGCTCCTGCTTCCCCGGCTCCTGCCTGCTCTGGAGAGACGTGACACAGCACTGCTGGTCTGCACAGAGCAGTGGGTAAACAAGCAAAGGCAGAATTCATCCTGGCTGAGGAGAAACAGTGCTGGAGTTGCTTTTGCAAGAGGCTAATTAACATCTGGTTTTGTATTTAACTTTCAGGCTGGCTCTAGAGAGTGTTGCAGTAAACAGGACTCTGATTCGTTAATAGTGGGAGAGTGCTAAATGACTACAGTGCTAGAATTAATAGCTTGACAGCATATCCTCTTCTTCTCTTCTCTCCTCCCACAGCAATTTGGACTGATACCCAAATAAACAATAACAAATAGATTTTTGGAGGACGTGGCTGGGAGAAATAACAAAAGTCAAGGGGCACTCGTTATGCAACATTGTTCTGCTAGTATTTGACTCATCCAGAAAACCCTGTTCTACTCCCTAGCTTCATTTTCCTTGTTCTTTTTTTTTTTCTTCAGCCGCTCTTGAGGAGGTGTTATATTTGCTGCCTTGCTTTTGGTCCCTCAGAAATTCCCTATACCCTTGGATCTCCAGTTGCTGTAGGCATGGAGTGCTGGAAGAGTGTAGGCAGAACCCTACTGTAGAGAAATAGCACGAGAGAGCCTATAAACCAGCTTGTGTTAGGCAAGAAAATTGCTCTGGCTTTAATTCCAACCACATGAGACTAATACCTGGGTGTATTTTGTGAAGAAGTGAGTGAATCTGAGTAGCTTATAAGCATTATGTCCCAGTTGTAGCAGCAGTAGTGCCCTGCCAGAAGTGGGGCAGCTGGGAGGCTGCTGTGCACCCCGGGGATGGTGGATGTGAACAAGGAGTACGCTCTGTACCTTGTGATTCTCTCTGCAGTGTCTTGCCAGGGAATATCTTCAGGCGTTCCTTTCCCTCTGCTCTCCACAGACTCTGCTTTGTGTCCTGCATGCACAGAAAGCTGTCCCAGCAATTCCTTTTGAAGTTTTGCCTGAAACACTTGGGGGTTTTTCCTTAAGCAAATGGAGGCTAGAGGTGAAGGGACTTCGCTGCCAGTTCCTGTTCTGATCTAGAGTCTAAACTCCTGCTGTTAAAGCTCTACCAGCCACTTCTGTTCTAGATATGTCACTGCAATAGAGCAGAGCCTCCCTGGCTGTGCTCCTGCTTGAATCCAGGGTTACGCAATAGCAGCCTGTGAGTGCCAACGCAGATGCTGCTGCATCCAGACACGCTGTACAATGTGGTTGCTTGGATACCCCTTTTTTTTGTTGTTGTTATTTTTCTCACAAATGCTAGGTAATAATTTGCAACTCGTAATTATATCGTTGAACACAGATTCATGTTAAGCAATGTAAAGAATTTGAAATATTAATGATTTCCTCTCTGCTTTTTAAAGGTTGAGTTTTGTGGAATTTGCAAAGACTGAGTGTTGCTCTGTTCTCTTTTCAGAGTCTTTATTTCATCTTCATAAGTGTTAAATAACTTCCCCCTTTGAGAATACCTTTCATCCAGAAAATCATCTTGTAATTATTGATGCAATATGCTGAGTGGCCTGGCTGCTGGTGCTTTTATTTTGGGTAGGTCACGAAGATTTCTGCGCTGCTCCTAATTCTCTGTGTTGTGTGTTCCTTACGTCAAGAGGAGATTTGACAGGACTTGCAGGGATTGGATCTCAGAGGAGCTGAGTGGGTGAGAGTCTCCTGTAGCATTCTGGCAGGGAGAAGGATGCTTTTGTGTTACAGGCAGCCCCTGGGCTCCACAAGCTGGTGTGGGGTGAAGGTGCAGCTGAAATGTGTCTCAGGGATGGCTGTGTGCGCTTCAATCTGTGGAATTTGAGGCAAACTGTCAAAATGAAAAAACTGTGCCTGGTTATGCTGCTGCTGACCAGGAGTTAGACTTTTAACAAGAGGGCTGTGCTGGCACAGCTTCATTTTATGGGCACAGCTATGACATAAGTAGGAGTGGTATCCAAATAGCTCTATTCTTGTTACGTTATGGGAATAATATATATCATGTATGTTGCAGGTGGATCAGCAGTGTTTTAGTGACCCTACTGTACATTCTGGAAGAGTCAAAGCTCTGGAGTTACAACTTGATCAGAGCCCTAGAATAACTCCCTGATTTTTAATTGAGATAACTCCTGGAGGGATACAAATGAGCATGCACCAAGGTAAACCAGATGCTAACGGAAGATGGCTGATTGCAAGACAAAGACCCTTCCCTTTGCCGTGTACCTCCCTTCCTTCCACCCTCCTCCTAAAATAGCCTTTCAGCATGAGTGAAAACCAAATCTTTTCCTCTCTTAAAAACACTTTTAAATGTTTGTTCATGTCAATGGGAAAGTAATTTAACCCAGAAGCTGGTGTTGTGCATCTGCCGTGTCTGATCTATGTCCTTATTCCTTGTAATGCTTTCCTATTGCTCATGGATGGTGAAAGAGTACCAGCTGCAGTTCCAGGTCTCTAACTTCCCTGCATATGGCTCATTAGCCAGTTTGCTTTTCAGGCTCCTTCAATCTTGTTTAATTCTAGCTGCCAGGTTTTTAATGCAGCAGTTGAGGAGAGTCTCTCTCTCTCTCCAGCTGGAAAGAGGCCCAGCTTCTGAGGTGAAGATGTCAGCCCTGTGGGTGAGGAGGTGCATGGCCAGGGCTGCTCTGGAAGCTCTGGAGGGCATTGGAAGGTTGAGTAAGGTCTGTGTTTTAACAGGCAGTGGCTGGAGAGGGTCTGAGGTGTGAATGTCCATCCTGCATAATTGCAGAGCAACAATTTCATGCATGTAAATGTGTCAGCCTGCACGAGTGGATAATGAACGGCTGCTCGCTGGGGTAACCTGTGGAGCTGGGATTTCATTTTAATCACAGACTGTTGGCTGTGTAGAAGCCCTGCCCTGAGATTCACCAGTGTACAATGCATATCTTTGACTTGGTCTTAGTCAGACTATACCCTTGACATCAGCAACAGTTTCCAGTATGAAAACTGGAGTTCCAGTGCCTGTGTTTATACAGCCAGTGAGCCTTCTCACACTTGGCCCATTACCATAAGCATTTGTTACTGTTGTAGGAAAACAAATGCTCCTAGATTCTAAGATTTCCAGTGGACAATGTCATTAGCTTTGCCTGAAAGGAGATTAAGCAGGTACCTTTAGGGTTCTGGTAGGCATTAAATCCAGCAAAGCATCATAATTACATTAAATACCTGTCTTTTCTGTCATACTTGCAGGGTGCTGAAGGGCCTTCTGAAAGTCAGGGGGAGGGTCTATTCAGGGAGACAATAGTTCTGGGTTTTTTTCCTTAGTGTCTGTAAGTGGCTAGAGATGATGTGCTACTACACAGTTTTAGAGAGAGAAATTATATTACATTTGATGTAGGGGTATTTAAAGTGAACATATATCTGCAATGCATGGGGGTTTTTTTCTCCCCTTAGGTGGGTCTCTGATTAAGGCAAAAGCTGTTGTACTCCTCATCAGGCAGGCTGATTTCACTGCAGAAATTCAGTTGACAGTAATCTGCTTTTTAATCTGTTCTTTTGGTGTAGTGTAGCAGGCTGTGTCACACTGCATTTCTCATCCTAACTCTTGTTATACCAGTTGAAGGCTTGTAATTTTTGTCTTGAAGTGTCTGAGTTTTAGTTCTGCAGTTTTTAGTCAGTGCTAATCTAAACAAGGTTTGCATAAATATCTTTGCTCCAGCAGGAAGATGAAAGCTTTGATAAGGAACTTGTTTTTTTCTCTCTCCCAAGCAGGAGCACAATGTCTTTGACCTAAATATACCAATTACTGACATAGCAAAGTGATACAGAAAACAATCCAGAAGGAATGCCAACCTCTGAATGAACACTTGGCTGCAGAAAGCTACTGCTTATGTGGAACCTCAAATCCAGAAGACATGCGAGGAGGAAAACAGCATTCATTCAAAATATTTCATGCAAATAGTGAAGGGTGAGAGAGCAATGGCTGGAGAAATGCTTGTTTATCCCTTATCCCTATGGCTCAGGAGAGGTAAAAGCTCTATGCAAAACACAGTGCAGTTCTCCCCTTTCTTATTTGTGGCCTGGTTTGCTCAGCTTTTTGAAGAACTTTTATGTCAAACTTAAAGACTTCCTGGTAGCAGCTTCTACTTTAAAAAGTGTTTGATGGCAGATATAAGTATTTCAAAAAGTAGCAGTACACTTCCTCTCTAGAGCATGCTAGGTGACTTTATTAATTAGTTTCATAATTTTTATTCATGATTAAGGTTAACCACCTCCAGAGACTGGTGGAGTCTGAAGTGAACTGGTTTTCAGTTCAGCTTTGAGACCTATCCTCTGTTAGTGAGTACTTGCACATTGCTACCACACTGATAGTTTCCCAAATACACCGAGTAAATTGGTTCACACAAACTGCTGCAGATTTCTGGGTCTCCATGTTGCAGCTGTGGAACTTGCAGAGTCTGGATGCCCATTTTTTTGGTGGCCAAGTGACCCTTTTTAGTACCAAACTGCTACTAGACGTGGTCAGACTAGAAGTGATACCTGGTACGGTTCTGCATCTCCCCTCAGCCCCCAGTGAATTTGTGTGTAGTCTTGGGCTTCTTGCAAGAAAAAAGGGAACCTTTTATCAACCCAGGTTTTGGAGTCAGCCCTTGTTTCATTTTCCCAGGCAGTGTTGTTGCTGGCACTTCAGCCATACTGCAAATGCAGCATGTGTGGGCTTTTTGCTCACACAGTTTATTTAAGAGATTGATACAACTCAGACTACTGCAGAAAAGTCCCTCTGCTACAGAAATGTGTAATAGATATTTGGCAATGTGACTCAAACATTTGTCTTGCTTTGTTCCAGCAGATGATTTGAGATTATTGATAGGACCAGCTTTGTGCAGGGTGTGCTGTTGAACAGGAATCTATCAAATATTTCATCTTGGAAGGCGTTGAACTTCAGTTGTGTGTGATGTTAATGCACAGATCCTCATCCCTTGGGCTTCATAAGCCTCTACTGAGTTGCTTCTTTGGGCATCTGGTGCAGGTTCCATGCAGATGTTGGGTACCCCAGGGCATCTCCACTGTCACCACGTGTCTGTGTCAGGAGTTGAATTGAGCCCTAAGGAATCTGATCGTCCGGTGGATGCTCTTATCTCTGTGTGCTTTGTGTTGCATCAGAGGAGAGGCTGTGGCTGAGCAGTGGCACCCTCTGCAAGACTTGACCAGACTGGGTTATCCATGTGTTGGGAAATAGTTGTGGGAGGGTGGCTTTTGTACTGACTTGCTTAATATGTGCTGGCACACGAGGAGAGCTCCCGTTCGGAGAAGCGTGCAGTGCTCTGTGTGGCTGTAGCCCAGACAAAGGGACACTGGGACACTGGTGGGTGCTGTGAAAGGAGCATTTGCATGGTTTAACCACTGGATTAGTGCCTGGTTGCACAGCCTCTGATTTGACTGGAGCAGCTGCCTTCTTCCCAGCAAAGGTCACGTTCAGCTCAGAGGCACTTAGTGTGTGTCTGAACAACTGGACAGGATGTAGCCAGGGAAAGAGTAGGCAGGGAGCTGGGAGACTGCTCATTCAATCACAGTCCTTGGCTTTGTAGTTCCTCCTTTGAGACTGAGTCCAAAGCTGTCCACATGGTAGACGTTTGACTGTGTTAAGTGAAAAGCTCCTCTGATAGCATGGATACATCTGAACGTTGCTGTAGGTTTGGGGGGATCTATATTAGTTAATTTTCTGTGATGTCTGAAGTGTTCACTTCATAGCTACAAGCAAGATGTTGACTTCAGGGGTGAAAACTCTCAAAATTGTTGGTGCTCTTCTGATTTTTGCTGGCTGTGACCACTCACTCCTGATAAAAAACGTTTCCCAGGCATTGTCTATTACAGTCAGGTATGTTGGCATAAAATCGTACACAGACAGCAGTTATTAAATGGGAATCCTTTTAAGGTTTGAAAGATGTATTTTTAGGGTGTAGTCTGTGTGAAATGTTCCGTGGTTAATAGAAATGTAGTGATTATTAAGCGCATGACTTAGGCTAATAATCGTATCTTACAGTACAAGAACTTGCTGTGATGTTCCTGATGTTAAATCCAGGCAGACAGCTCCAGTCCCTGTCGTAAGAGTGGAGATTGAATCTTGTTTATCATTACATCAGTCTGCAAAAAGGAGATTTATAAGAGCAGAATTGTTAGCGTGACATGGAGTGACTCCCATTGTATAGAACAGAACAGCACTCCAAAATTTCTCTCCTCTCCCCTGCCCTTTGATGACAGATAGTTGGCAGTGGATCAAAGCACAAACAGGATTAATGTTTTGCATATTCTGTCCTACATGGCCTGAAAGGAGCAGAGATGGAATTTTTCATCTTTCACTTTAAACTGCATTTAATATCGTGGCCTAGTTTAGAGCTATGCGACTCATTCCTTCCATTTCCCCTGAGGCCTCTGTTTCTGGTCAAGGAAAGCAGGGCATGTCTCCCTCTGGAGCTCATCAGTGCTGCTCAGCTTCCTCCTCCGTGCAGGCTGGTGGAGGAGGCTGGTTTGAGGCTGGAGCAATCCAGCATCAGGAATCTCCAAGGAGCATTTGTGGAAGCTGTTATCTCTTGGGTCTGTCGCTGTGGCCACATCACGGGTGCTGCAGGGCACGGGGAACCTGCAGCTGAGGCAGCATCCAAAGTTTTTGCCACTACCTGTGCAAAGGCAGCTGTGAAAGCTGGAGTGGTGTGACAGGTCACACCTCCAAATGGCTGCATTCGCTATCCAAGGATGCTGTCCGAGCATGTTCCTTCTCAAAGATGTCCTCGGAAAGGAATGTTTGAGCCGCGTCTTGGCTGATGAATTGTTATGCTGGCAGCAATACTTCTTCGCCTGCTAGAAGTGGCGAGAAAGCACGGTGGTGCTGGTTTTGGGGGTGGTGTCGGTGCTGGAGCCGTGTCCCCTTGGAGCCTGTTGCTCCCTGGAGCGGCAGCTGAGCGGGCACATCCCTGTCCTGCCCTCCCCTCTAGCGGGAAGAAGCGTCCCTGCAGCCGCCTGGGCTCCCGCCGGGCTTTTGGGCCGTGTTCTGTGGCTGCAGGATTTTATAGCGACCGCAGCACAGCGGGAATGGCAGCAGCGACCTGGAGTGGAATATGTGAAATACGGGAGCACTGGCTGTATCCACACTCTCTGTCCATGGATGCATTTGCAGAGGGGACAGTGGATGAGGTGGTTCAGATACCTGAATCTGACGACTCTGTAAATCCAGGACAAAACATGAGTTCCAGGAGAGGAGTAGGCTGCAGGCTGGTCTGTCACTCTCACTTTTCAGCCTTCTGATGTTTTCATTCTTGTGATGGAGTTTCTCACGCTGTTTTTGTAAGCATGCACATGTTTTTCTAACTGTCTTTTTGTTTTTCATTCCTTCTCCTGGGAGGAGAAAGGTTTGATGGACTTTGTCATTGACCAGTGTCGTTGGAGAGGTGGTAGCTTCACCTTCCAATCGATGGTCATTTCCAGAACCCTATATAATGGGAAAACCAAAATAAAGTTTCTCTTTTCTTTGCCTTCTCTCGGGTGTGGCTGCGTTTGTCTCTGCGTTTGGTGTTGCTCGATAGAGTGACACTGGTCAGAGTTGCTGATGAGACGAGGAGGAGGCTGGTAAAGCTTAGTTTTGTTCCAGACAGCATCCCAGGTACTGGCAGTGGGTCTCTTGCTCAAATCATACTTGGCTGCAGTTCTGTTTTTGTAGTCAGTTGTATTCTGAGTGAATGTGGTCCTCACACAAACCTGCTACATTTATGTCTGGTATCAAAGAGATCTAAGAGCTTCAGCAGAGACAGATGGTGATTAATTGGGCCATGTCTTGCCTCCTCCACATTGAACTCCTGAGGGTTGAATTTTGAGGGGAGCTAAGATAATTATCTACATATTTCAGGATCTTCTCCTGTCATTTGTGGGACTTTTGGCTATGGCACACCAGGCTTGCCAATTGCTGTGACAAGGATTTTTCTTGGCAGGTAGAAATAGCCGTTCATTATAATACTAAAAATGTTTGCATAGCTTGAGTTCCTGAGCAGCACAGACGAGACTTCAAGGGCTCTTTCAGTTGTTTTGCCTTACTGTGGAGTTTGAGGAACTTGTTCTCTAGCTAAATACACACTTTTTAGTCAAAAACCACATCATGTCTTTAGCAATTCTACGTGTAATGAAACATCTTCCTCTCCCTTTTGACCTCTTTCTCTTGCTCCCCCAAATTAGCTTCTTGTAAACCCATAGGGGACTCAATTGGAACTTATGTTCTGGCAGGATTGCCTGCACTTTCCAGTGCTGGGGTGAGAAATTAAAGTACACTATCCTGGGAAATGCTGGTAATTAGGATTACAAATCTTCAAGGGCTTGGCTCCCTGGTCTTAAAAAGCTGCTGCTCCCATGGCTGCTCTTCATCTGCACTCTCTGAATGATGCAACAGCTCCTTTGCTGTTGACTGTGGAGTTCATTGGCGTTTTCATCTTGAAGGGGTCAGGAATGCTACTTCCCTTATCGAGTTGCTGAGCCAATTCTCAGGTATGAGAAGAAGGTATTCCTGTCAGCTTTTGTTTGCTGTAGATGGTCTGCAGATTTTAGCTTGAATTTGTGGTTGCAGGTGGCTCCAAGTGAATGACTTGGTGGTGCAGTGGTGGAGCATTTTCTAGTTATTTTCATGTATCACAGATTCAGATCATTGAAATAATGAGAAAGAATATCCATCAGGAGCATCTGCATTTTACTCTGATTAAAAAGTGAACTAAACTGGACCTTTGCATCCAGTAAGCACAAAGAGTGTAGTTCAGAAGAGCTGTACAGTCTCCCCTAGGTTGTTCATGGGAGAACATCATTGGAGGCTGTTGCAGAGGAGTCTGGGCCAGGGGTAGTACTGGGAAGGAGAGCACTGTCACTGTGTCACTGCAAATCCAGCTTCACCCTTGTGGGAAACATTCTCAGTGGCACAGGTCTCTTGCAATCACCTTGCTGGTTGTGGCTTGAAAAACTCACCACTCCAAAGGAGACCTGCAGGAGGGAAGCCCAGAGCAACCAAGAACAAAATTATCTTTTTCCTCCCTCTGTCTGAACTCTGGTTTTCATGGAATGCCCTTGCCCTGACAAACCCTTGGTATGTTTTAAAATGCTTTTTCCTGTGAATCTGCACAAACATAGTAAGTTCTCACTAACACAACAGATCCTGTACCCTATCTCCAGTGCCTGGCAGGGTGTGTGTAAATGTACTGTGAAGCAGAATTAATTGCTGAGATCTCTCTGCTGAGGTATTGCTTTGGGCTGTAGTAGGTAGGCCTAGTAAAATTCCAGAGCACATTAGAGATTGTGCATATTAATATCTCATCTGAAGCAGTGTAATATGTCACAATGCTCCTTTCTGGTCATACCTGTGCTCACTCAGTCTGATTTGTCATGTTTATTGCGTGCTGGTTTTCTGGATTTTTATACTTGTTTGCTGACACTGGACTATATCTCCACAAAGGTAATAAAAACCCAGAGATTTTTGCCCAGAAGTGAACTATGTGTTTGGCTCTTGGCCTGCCATATTTGGCAGGGGTCACTGGAAGTCTGTGCAAAAGCATGCAAAATCCTGCAGGGGCAAAAATTCCTGTAACGTTGAGTTTTTAAAAGGCTTTTGAGAGAACACGAAGTGACAGCTGAGCAGAAAGTGAGTTCCTCTCTAGTGACAGCTGCATGTAGGAGCAGGGAGAGTTCCCCTTGCCTTACACAATCAAACCAGTGAAATGCAAGCCTTTGCTTTCTGCATGTATTAAAAAACATTAATGTTTTTCTCCTTTCCTTATGTACGCAGGAGGCAGACAGCGGGGAGGAAGAATGCCGGTCCCAGCCCAGAAGGTAAGATTGTCACTCAAGGCTCACAAGAGTCCTTGAGGATGCCTTGCTGTGTGGAATGTTCCACAGGGCTTTTGCTGTTCCTCTGGCATGTCCTGCAAACATGCATCTCTTTCTGCCGGTTGTTGATGTTGCACAACTGTCTTAAATGAGCCTTACTGAAAAATGGGTTCTAGTAAGGGGTTAGCTGCAGCAGGAAATGGGAGAAGTCAGATTGCACACTAAAAGATAAATATGGGGAACAGTTGGCAAAGATGTCAGTGAATATATTCTCCAAACTGATGTTTCTGTAGCTCCCTCCAGTGTCCTGTGTTGCTCCTCAGGATTTAGTCCACCATCAGAGTATTCTGAGAGGCATAACCAGACTAATAAACTCTTGTTCTCTGGTTAAAAAGTCCCTGTTGCCATAAAAGGTGATCCTGATCCATACAGGCACCTGCTGCTTAAATAGCACGTTCAGTGGATTTGTGGATATTTGCTGCTGATGCAGATAGTAAAATTTATGCTCCAAAATGAGGAGACACTGAGAATTTGCAGGGATTTTTTTGTTTCATTTGGGTTGTTTTGCAGGAAGGTGTTCGCTTCTTGTAAATGCTGATTTCAGTTGCTTTAGGAAGAACTTTTTTTGGTAAATGTTATTTGCTAAAAAATAAACATTAAAACTCAGCTGATTGAATGGTGACAAGTAATGGTGATTTTTATAATGTAGGTATATTTTGCAGGGTAAGACTTCTTGGGGTCTTGTAAGCTTTATCTCCTTTCCTCTAAGCCATCAAAAGAATTATTTCAGCTGAACCTAATAAAAGCAAAAATTGTATATATCAGGTGACTTCTCCAATGGCAGGAACACTTTCTTGGCTTAAAATGTTGCAGTCAGATTTTGTGAAAGGCTTCAGATTCCCTCCAGAGGGAGTAAAGGGGAAGTGAAGGTGAAATGGTTCTCCCTTTATGAGCTCTCTGACTGTTACGGTTCTTTGCTTAATGGTGTTTTTGTGAGTAGGTAGCAACAGAAGCCATAACATCTAGTATTTAAAATACTTGAATGAGATCTGGGCTTTGTGTTTTGGGGCCAACTTGGATAAATCTGCAAAAGAAAAAGCTGTCCTGGTTGCACATTCCCGTGATTTCACTGTAGTTCTGAGATTCTGTGGCTCAGGGAAGGTGACTGCCCTGTTTACTTCAGTCTTCTAGCCCTAAATGATGATTTAAGAATTGCTGTTTCTTCATTTTACAGCTTTCATGAGTGAGAGGAAAGCTGGAAAGCACAATTCCCGAAGGCTCAAATTGAACTCAGCTAAACTCCGATTTTTCATTTCAGTCTTGGCCTTCCAGCAGTCACAAGATCAACTCATGACTTGATCTCAGTATACATAATGTATTGGAAGGGATGAGAGGTATTTAATTGTTGTGGGCACTTAGCAACCATTGTAGGTTAGGTCTGAAACGAGCATTTTTAAAATATATTTGAAATAACTTCCTGGGGTAGGAAATGACAACCTGCTGTTGATGTGGTGATCTGAGCTCTGTGACTCCTGTTACTGGGGTCACAGAGCTAACTAAAACCAAACTCCTTCTGGGGGAAAACAAGGGGGTGGGTGTTAAATGTGTTTGATTACAGTAGGATAAAAATAATAAAGTCAAATGGGGTAAGTAGTGAACCTGGAGTCCTGCTGTGGAGGAGCAGCAGATGTCCATAAACAGTTCCTGAGTATATCTAATCCCCAGTTTTCACAAGAACATAGCAAGTAGCAGCTATTAAAAATCTAGACGGTAAAAATGCTACAGATTGAGTTTGGCTTAAAAGGAAAGGTGTGTTTCCAGCTGCAGGGTCACTCAGGTAGTGAGTGCTCTGCAGTAGCCTGACATTCCTCACTGCCTGCCTGGGCAGGGCCCAGTTCTCCTGAGGCTTCATTCAGGTGATCTGGCTGCAGCTCCTGTCAGTGGTCAGTGTTTGGGGTGGGATTTTTTTTTTGCTGTTTGCAAAACTCTTCTGGTGAGGAGACCTTTTGTCTCCTGTGGTCATGGAAAATGTGTTCACGTGCTACCTCAGCGTGTCAGGCATCAGGCATGTCCAAACTCATCCTGTTAACTGGACACTGAAGCCAGGAGTACTGCTATGGTAGGACTAAATGTGTGTTTGCATAAATAAAATAACTTTTCAAAGGTTATTAAATAGGATCTTAGTGCGCAAAGGTGTTAATGCTTGCAAGGGAGTTAGTGAAGACCTAAGCATAAGCACGTGGACTTGTTTGGTGTCAGAAGATTTTTGCAGTGGTCAGTCTTGACAATCATTGGGTAGAGCCTTCATTTCCATTCCTGTGTCCCCACGTCTCTGCACAGCCTGGGGATTGCTGTCTCAGGAGAAATGTTACACTCAGATCCAGCTCAACAGCACTGCTAATCCTGTGGTTAGCAAAATCTAGATAGCTTCTTGTGTGAGGTTTCTGCTGTTTATCTTTCCTCCCTGATGAGGTTATGGGATATATGTTGAGGTGAGGGAAACGTGCAGGAAAGCGTGGCAGCAGGACAGCAGGAGGGACAGTGTTTGCTGAGCAGAGACTATGAAGAGCAGCAGACTAAAATGTCCTCCAAAGAGGCAGAGAAATAAGTTACAAACAGAAGCTTAAACTTGTTGGTTTAAGGATCATCATACTTAAACAAAATGATCTGTTTGCTGACCTGTGCTTTTTAAGATCTGCTACCAGAGAGGCCTGTGATTGCCTGGACTGGGTCTCTCGGAGAAGGGAGAAGTGTGTGAAAATGCTGTTTAAACATAAACCTGCTCTACAGAGCATTCAAATGATCTGACAAGTCTGCACTCGCCAGCACCATCATGGACTAAGGAGTTTTCTGCTTTGGGAAGTAGCAGAATCTGCTTAAAACTTTTGTCCAAAAGATGGAAAGAGCTATCAGAGTGCACAAAGAGAGCTCCTTTGTGCTCTGCAGTCATCCTTGGAAGGTGCTTGAAGTGGCATTTCCTGTCAAACTCTTTTGTGTTGATGCAAAGAGGAATGGTTTGTTTTCCTACTGAGGAAAGTACTTGGGCATAGTGAACACAGATCTGATATCTACAAATGTTTCCATCCATTGCTAAAAACCCCAGCAAGTTAATGCTGCCAATACCTGAAGCTGAACAAATAGATGAAGCCAGCTTGGCTTCTGCAATATTTTTTCTCACACCCAAGCCCTGCTCTGGGGGAAGCCCGGGGGGGGTCTCTGTGTCCAGCTGTAGCAGTGACCATTCATGCAGTTTGTGGGTGAGATCCCCAAAGCCCTGACACAGATCCAGGTTCTTGCTCTGGAGTCCCTGATCGAGCCAGTCCCTGTCACTCCTGGCTAGTAGAACCAAGACAGTGCTGCATAAGCAGATGTCCTGAACAATCTATTTATTACATTTATTACCTTCATAGCTATGTTCTGACATTTTTATTAGGCTGTCTGGGGGCTCTGGAGCTAAACTGGCCTGCACACATCTCTCCTGTCCCCAGGCATGCTGCTGCTACACTCAGTACACTCTTAATGGAGCATCTGTGTTAAGGAGCTCTGTGCAGCATCCGAGGTTGTTAAAATTTACCTAAAACGCACAGGTATTGAGCTGTGAGTTGTGTTTGCACCCGCTGAGGTATTGACATTCAGGTTTTGTGTGCTCTGTGCCAGGATTGCAAGGATTCAGCATCTTTGTTTTGCTGACGAACCACATCTCCGGGCCCGGGGCAGCAGTGGTGCTGCAGCTCCATTGGATTTGCTGTCAGGATCTGCCGCTTGCTTTGGGTTTTATGTTTTAAAGGGTGCCTCTATTTCCATACCATCATGATTTTACCACTTCTGTGTGCCTTGAAACTCCTCTGATTGCTGAAATGCAGCATTTGAGGCTGCTCAGTAACTGCTGCATATAAAATTGGGTGAGCTGTATTGCCTAGCAAGGCTGCCAGGGACTTCAGAGGGATTCTTTGAACTTTTATGGCCTGGCAGTGGGTTAGACTAAAGTCCATGTGCTCAGGTAAAGCTGAGGAGTCTGTCATTCCCTTCAGGTGCCACAGAAAGTGATTACATCCTGCTTGAAATCTGGGGCTTGTTACCTGAAAATGTTCTCAGAAAGTGCTTGTCCTCCCTTCTTCAAGTGGAGGCAAGAGTATGGTGTTAAATTATAATTTAAAAAGAAAAGAAAAAAAGACCACACTTTTTGCAGCACAAGTATGGTTACCTTCTGGTTTGTTTTTTTTTCAGTCAAAATAGTTCCTTCCAGGAGTGAACTGGGAAGGAAAGCAAATCAGATTATTGCCATGATAACAGTTGGATGTGCCAAGTTGCCTCAAGGTCTCAAGCTGTGAGTAAATACCTTTGTTTTAGGAGCAGAAGACCACAGTCTGATGCAGGAGCTGATGGTTTATAGCAGTATAAAAGTTGTTTTTCAAAGAGTAAGTGGAATAGGTGCATGTGCTTTCTTCTACAGGGCAGCAGCTCAATCAACTGTAAGCCAACATGTTTGATTTTTAAACTGAGACCCGTTGTACAGCGTGTCTTAGTCCCTGTGAGAAATGGGGGATGATCATGTGATACTGAATTGCCTGCACTTCCAAAGGCTCATTTCACACTCCACACTGAGGTGTATGCAGCATCCTGTGACTGCTGTGACTTTTGGAGATGTGTGTCACCACCATTTGGTGCTCCTGTGGCAGGCTCCTGCCCCTCCTGGTTATCCTTAAAACCTATCTAGTGTTACAAGAGACACTTCCAAAAGCTGTGTGCTGAGAGTTCTGGCAATTGAACCTTCCTTCTGCTGCCTTTGCTTGCTGCTACAGCTGCCAAACGTTTATTCTGTTGGTACTTGAACAGTAGCTGGGTCTTTATTGGGTGTGCAAGACAGTTTGTTAACTCCAGATATTGAGTAAGAAGGGGCTGTGTGTGTGCTGTACAGGAAAATGTGTGCTTATCCCTGCTGGAGATTACTAAGCTCTTGTAGTATGAACCTTATCTTTAGAATGTGTTTCCTGAATTCATCTTTCTGTCTTTCCTTTCAGTGACAGCTCAGCCTCTCTCTGGCATTTACTACAGCTGCTTGGGGAGAGTGTAATGCAGAGATAAAGAACAGTTCTGGTCATCTGCCAGCT
The DNA here is from genome assembly GCA_013399835.1 of Leptocoma aspasia. Taxonomy (NCBI): domain Eukaryota; kingdom Metazoa; phylum Chordata; class Aves; order Passeriformes; family Nectariniidae; genus Leptocoma; species Leptocoma aspasia. The sequence continues at coordinate 74,309 of VXAX01005047.1, read as the reverse complement.
CTGCTGACCACCAGAAAAAGTTCTGTGGGCCACAATTCATTACAATGGCCTTCATTTTTGAATACCAGCTCTTTTATCACCAAACTGTGAGCAAAGGTATTGAACTGGCAGTAAAATTTGGGTTTATTAGATTAGTAACAGGTATCTGCAGGGCTGGTTCACTGCAAGGTCTGTGTTTGTGGTTGCAACGTGTTCAGTCCAGTCTGATGACATACCTGTGGATCACAATAATGTGTGAGATGATTTCAAGTGTGATCTTCAGGCTGAAGGATCAAGCAGAGTAATATCATTGCATTGCCAAATTACCAGGTAAACACAGGGAGCTAGCTCAAAATCTGAATGCTTATGAAAAGTGGTTTTGAATTTGTCATTCTAAGCGTGTGAACAGAGGAGAATGAGGAACAGGGCAAGGACAAGCTGGGAAGTAAAAGGAATGAAGGTGGGTCAGATCCTTCAGCTTCCAAAAGGGTCTAGAATCCAGAACAGCTGGTCCCATGCACTTGTGCTCCTTCAGAGGGTCACAGAGGAGGGGCTGACCAGGAGGTGCCATAAGGATTCCATACGTGCTTCTGTCTCCGGCTGAGCGTGAACCAGGTGTTCTAAGCTAAAGGAATAGAAAGGGAAACTCTGAAGATCCCTTTCCTGGTAAGACACCTTCACAAGACTTCAAAGTTAAACATGAATTTCAGAGTTTTCAGCATTTCGTGGATTTCAGACACTTAAATGTATTTTGATAATCTGAGCCAGGGTTTCTGGACTCATTGCCGTTCAGCTCTTCGGTGTCTTTGCATCAAAAACATTCCTTTATAAAATTGGGTGAGTGGATGGTTTGACAGTTGGGAGGATTTAGATCTTTCTTTTCCACAGGTCACTGAAATAATTCATTACCTACACTGGTGTTGCTTGTTGAGAGCATGAGAGCAGACATTGCTGCTTGTGTCCCTTTTCCTGCTGGGGTCACTTCAGTCATCTTTGCTTCAGACTCTGTAAAAAAGGTGTAATTGAGCATTGACCTCTCTGTGTCAGACCTTCGAAGATTTAATGATAAGTAAACTATACAGTGATTGGATGTGGGGCTGGTGAGGGAAGGGTTTAATGAACTGATAATATTGCAAAATAGGTGTTGAATTCTCAACTAGGCAGCCTAATCATCGATCATGATGGGCAGCTGACCAACGGGCTTTAAAAGCAGAGGTTTGTTCTTTCAGTGATGCTTATCTCCCTACCCCTGTACTTGGCTGATTTCTTTGCTCAAGAACTGGAAACAGAAATACTCTTTGACAGCTTAAATAACCAAATTCAAATTTAGAATGTGGCTTCCTGTTCCGACTGGTTCTTCAGGATTAAAGTACAGTTTTGCGTGCTTTCCCTGTTCCTGTCTCCCCCTGCCTTCTTTCTTTTTTTTTTTTTTTGGTTTTGTTTTAACTAGATATGGGCTCCTTTATAATTACTTGGTTAAGTTCCCCTGGCTGTGTGTAATCCAGCTGGTGTATGTGAGCCCTGCCTTGGTGGGTGGTATGTCTGTTAATCACTGGGAAAGCTTTGTGCCTGTGCTGTACTCCAGCTCGTTCTGCCCTGCGTGCATTGGCTTGTTTATGATCGCTGCTACTGAAATCACTTTGTGTTTGCCTGATAAATTGGACTGCAGAACACAGGAGGCTTCATCTCCCATGCTAAAACCATCCAGAAGGCTTCTGACAGATCAGCTTCTCTTCCAGGCTGTGGAGGCAGCAGTAGGAGATGAGTGAACGCTCTCAGCCAGTCGGTCTCTACCTATTTACAGGTTTACTGTTCTAATTTAAGGCTCTTCCCAAATAAATAATCTATTTGGACCCTTAATGCACTCAGACTCATCTGAGTGGATTAAGGGTCCAAATAGTCCTGGTCAACTCTGTTCAGTGCTTAAAGCCGCATGTCTTCACAGCAAAAGGATGACTTAAGTGACTTCCCACCAAAAATGCAGGGTCATCAGGTCCTTTGACCCTCAAACAGCTCAGTGTGGCAGCAAATTTTTCAAGGCTATCCCTTAGGACCGTTTTCCCATCAGAGCTGATGCAGAGACAGCTGCCTTTGTGGACAAAGCGTGAGTGTAGCTGCCGGTGAGAACAAAAAAGGACTTGGCCCCACCTCTGCGCACGGAAATGAACTTGCTACCTCTGCTCCCCGGCGGTGCCTGTGCAAGACTCCCGTGCTCAGCTGTGGGCAGGGACGTGTTGTTTTTAAAACTCGGTGACTTTTCATAAATATCACCGGAAACAGTTGTTGAACAGTAAGGAACAAACTTTCCACATGTGCAGTAAAGGTGTCTGAGCAGACACGGCTGTGGCGCATCGCTCGGCACAGAGAGGATGTGCTGGGGATGAGGGGGAGGTTTGTTTGTCTAACACAGCAGCTTCACAAGATTTTTTCATAATCCCCGGAAAACATGGGTCTGGGTTCTGCATTGCCTTATCTGTGATACTGATAATAATGATTGAGGGCAAAATTCATATGTGTGACAGCCTCCCACTGTCCCCTTTACCTTGAACATGACCAGTGTTATAGCTGCAGTACTTTCCATATTTGTAAGAACAGAACATTCCTTGCTTTTGCAGAGAGTACCTGGACTTCAGTCCAAACAGGCTTAATAATACCTAACTCTTGATACCCACTGGAGTTAGAAAGACTATGACAGTATATTGTGTTCATTAGGGTTCTTCAAAAAGAGAGAACTGAGGGGACCAGAGAAAATCTCACTGGTAGGTGTACTCTAAAATGAAGAGAGGTCATCAGGTCCCCCTTAGTGTAGACTACAAATTGAAGATGCCTAATAAAACGCTCATGCTCCAGATTTAATTATGTTAACATGTAAGCAGACACTCAGCAAGCCCCTGTGGGATAGGAGTGGGTGGAACATGATGACACCCACACCTTTGTGTGGTCTGACAAGAAGCAACAATTCAGCCTGAAGCTGTTGATCTTGGATGGAAACAGCATCTTGATGAATGCCCTGTTTGCATGTGGACTATGTGCACTGACAGGACTGCATGCCTCCTGCAAGTGTCAAACCTGGGCATGCCAGTGCCAAGCCTGACCAGAGCACTTCATGGTGACCTGTGCACCGAGGCTTGGGCTGGACAAGGAGAAGCCCATTAGCAAGTGTTAGTCCTGTGCAGGACACAGAATTACTCTGTTACACCACTGCAAGATGAAAAACCGCTAAAATGCACCAGGAAAGCGAAACAGCTGAAGGTACTGTGCAAGCTGCTGTGATTGGGTGGTTTTGCAATGCAGACACTGGGGAAAATGATGACTGTCTGAATAAACAATATGTTGTCAGCCTTGTCTGCCAGACAGCACCCTACAAGTCAATATAAGAGATTTGTGCATGCACGTTCCCCTTCCAGCCCCTGAAACTTCTTTCCAGAGGCAGCTCTGGTAGCGTTCCCTGTGCTCCCCCTCCTGAAGTGCCTGCTCAGACATCCCTCACACTCTGGTTTTTTCCATTGTGCTTCCATGACTGGTTCTAGCTGCTGCCTTACTGTAGCAAAAGTTTGGGGATGGGTGTTTTTACGGTGTGTCTTATGTGCTGTATATAACTCCAGTTTATTAGTTTGTGTGGTGTTCAAAGGTTAAACAGGTCCTGCTGCCCCACAGGTTTGTGGTGTTGCGGTGCCTTGGGGGTTTGCTGCCTGCTCTGCTGGGCCCCGCGGGTCCCGTGGCCTCCTGGGGAGGGAAATGCCGAGGAGAACTCGGACAAGCAGTGCCTTTTTCCCTGGAGCAAAGTGTCGCTGGGCTGGGCAGCACTGGAGACCCCAGACAGGCGTATTTACATCTTGTCATGCAGTGATTAATGGCTCTGCTCACATGCTCTGTTGCGGCACAGTGGTGATTTAGGCTGCTACCTGTCATCACTGCAATTTTGTGCACTTTAAATTCTTTGTGTATTTGTCCCAGCAGAGTGCACCTGCTTCCATCCAGGAGCAGTTTCTTGGCTGTCTTAGGGCTTGCAGCCTAAACTCCATCTCGTGCATCCCTTTTCTTTCTGCATGCTCCTTGCTCCTGCATGCTGAGATATCGATTCACTGGGTCTAAACTTTTACTCGTGTCTAAACTTGGGAGCAACTTTGATAAAGAAATAGAGTTGTCCCTTAAGTCTGATGTTAAAAGCAAAATATGAAAATAACACAGTGCTTAGTGCATGGTGATGGGTCAAAGATTTGATCTTGGAGGTCTTTTCCAACCTTAATGATTCTCTGAGTCTCCACAAATGGACAGTGGGTAACATGTACCTGAAAGGAGTGCAACTCTCAGGCTGGGGTTTCAATCATTATGGCAACAAATGCAAGTTCAAATAGCTTTTATTAGTGCAGATTTCAAGATATGAACTTGAGGATTTCCTATTTCTGTTCTCTAAAGGTTCAAAAAGAAACAAATGGGATATTTCTGTCATCACTTGGTTCCCTGGCATATGGAGATGCAGTGCATGATTGTATTAATCCAGGACTAATTCATTTACAAATCTATTATCCATATGTTATGAGTAGCTGCTTGTAGTTAATCACTGCACTTGTTTTCAGCAGGTTTTAAGGGCTTGCCTTGTAATGGTGGTTACGTGTAAGAAGTCTGACGTGTCTGGACAGTATCTAAGTACATTTGGTCTTCTACAATGCTTGAATAAAGCCCTTAAGTTATTAATTAGAATAGAACAGAAGTTCTGGGCTTGTTTTTCAGTCTGTGAATGTGTGGTATGTGTTACTACTGAATATGAGGTTCTTGCCAGTCTCTTGACCTCTGAAGGATTGAGTTACCCTCCATTTCTTAATGTCATGATTTTTCCATTGCTTCTTGCAACTAACTTCATTTCTGCCTAACAAAATGATTTTTTTTGGCATTGCAACCAGCTGGCCCTGCATTTTCTTTACAGCTGTGAGGCACCATTACCAGAGCTGCACTCTTGGCTGTATAGATGACATTGCTTAAATTATTGCAACCAAACAATTGACCCTAGCAAAACTTGCAGAATCAAAAATTCCACTGCTTTGCCCTTTGCTCTGCCCATCCCTGAAGTGGAGATGGTCAAGACCTTTCAGACAAGTGTCTTCTTGCTCCTGTCAAGTCTCCTATCAAGACCTGAAGCAGCTGCCATCACACTGTGTTGGTTTTTTCAACCTCTCTCTGCTTCTCTGAAACTTTTAGTTAATAACTGGAAATAAAGCTGATGAAGCTTTTGGCTTCCAGCTCTGCTGCCAGATCACAGGGGCAGCTCTGCAGTTGATGCCTTGGTATTTTTCGCTCTTGAGTAGATGTCATTAACAAGTAGTTGTGTTTAAACTCACATCTTCCCCTGCCAGCTCACTTGTGCCTCCTTGCTGGGCATGTGCCACCCACAGCAGATGACTTAAGACTGGTATATCGTGTTCCTCTGTGCTGGGATGTCATGCATTCCTATGGGAAACACAAAACTGAGCTTGCTTCCAATCCAAGGCTCCTTGGTTGCTCGCCCGCGCTGCTTGCTGGGTGTGAGGGCTGGGGAATGCTGGTCTGGGATGGGCAGTGCAGGGGGGGATCGAGCTGCCCCCGCCTCTCCCCAGTGGAAAACTGTATTAAGTTTCCCTCGCACTGTAACATCTGAATCCCCAGCAGCCAAACGACAAGACTTTTGTTCTAAGTAACTTCCTTTCTTCCTTTTCTCGAGGGGGATGGAGCTAAAGATTAAACAGCACTGAAAGGCAGCTGCTTCTCCTCTCGTTTGGCAGAAAGCGAGTTGTCGCTTCTCTGCATATGAAAGTTACTGCCAAGAACTCTTCTCCCCGTCTCCTGCAGGAGAGAAATTCAGGTCGTTTCCGAAGCACCCGAGTTGTCGCTGCCTGCGTTTTGCAAAACATCGTTTGATGTACTGATCGAGCCCGGTTGCAGGGCGTGCAGCCTCGCTGGCTAGATCTGAGGGAGAAAAAAGGGGAAATGAAAAGGGAAGGGGAAAGGAAAAACTGGGCGCACCCGCGCACGGTGCTGTGCCCCGTTCCCTCGCTGCCGCCCGCCGGGGGAACCGGCAGCCGAACCCCGGCTCGTGAGCGGGGCGGACCGTCCGCCTGTTCCGGTCCCGCGTGTCCCGGTCCCGCTGTCCCTGATCCGCCTGTCCCGGTCCCGCCTGTCNTACTTCTCCGACAACGCCGTCATCTCCCAGGGCGCCATCGCCCAGCTGTGAGTACCGGTACACACCGCCGAGACTCCCCTTCCCGGTGCCGCTCCGCCTGCCCCGGCTCCCGGCGGCTCCCTCTGCCCGGGCGTGCGCTGCGCTCACCTCTCTCTCCCCTCTCTCCTCGTCCACCCCGTTCCCCGTAGTTCGCTCCGCCGCCGTTTGCCTCCGGGAAAACTTTCCTCTGGCCGGCACCGCAGCGTGGAAGTGCTGATAAGCGCCGGCAGAGCCCGGCGGCTGCTGCTCCCTCACCGCTCGCTTCCCTGATTATTCTTTTTTTTTTTTTTCTTCGAGTATTCCGAGTCCCATCC
>VXAX01005047.1:10104-67413 GCA_013399835.1 Leptocoma aspasia | reverse complement strand
CCCGGTCCCGCTGTCCCCGATCCGCCTGTCCCGGTGCCGCTGTCCCCTCCCTTTCCCGCAGCCCCGCACCGCCACGTGCGGGTGTGAGGGGCCGGGGCGGAACCGGCCCTGGTCCCGCCCCCGGGGCCGCGCCTGNTTTTTTTTTTTTCACTACGAGTATTCCGAGTCCCATCCGAGCGCTTCTCCCAGTGTTACACAGCTCAGGGCTGCGCTTCCTCCCGCCGGAGCTGCCGGTTCCCCGTGCGGTGCCGGTGCCCAGCGGGCTGGGCGCTGCCAGCGGGGTGCAGACCCCCGGCCCGCGTACTTCGGCCGTCTTTTGGGCTTAAAGCAGAGATCAGCCCCTCTATCTGATTTCTTGGCTCATCGCAAAGCGGCAGAGAGGGGCTGCGGGGCTGGCGTGTCCCAGGTCGGAGCCACAGGAGCAGGTCTGAGACATTTACACTCAGCACCTGCGGGTCACAAGGCAGGGACGTGAGCTGCTGCCAGTTGTTGTACTGTCAGTCTTGGGCAGCTCTAGTGCAGAGTGTCTCCGTGTCCCAAACTAAGCCGCATGGAAAATCAGTCTCTCCAGCTGCACACACCACCACCCCCTTTGATATGCAGATACGAATAATCATTTAATTTATAAACAATTAACAGCCGCTGCCTGAGTCGTGGGGTTTGGCTGGAAGGATTAAGGAGGGAAGTGGCAGCTATGGGGTGGTAGATAAGGCGTTCAGAGAGATAGTCGCTGTGGTCTAGCCATGCTCGATACTTCTTTAAAGAAGACAACAGATTGTTTTATTTCTTGAAAGCATCATGGAAGGCTTACAGATACAGGAATAAAGTGCTGGGTCCCACCTGGAACTGTGTTTTTGTCGCAAGAAGCTCGTGTTAGGACTGCAGCTGCCTTGCACTTACGAAGTCTTTAGTAGATATCTCTGCTTATGCTTCATATGGAAATGAGTCCCTGGACTCTGTGCCTTCTTTTGTGAGCGCTAGCAATCACTGCTGCAGTTGGTAATCAGTTCAGTTAAGTCTCTCTGAGCCTTCCGTACTCAACCCAAAATATTTGTAATTAGTAATTTTTTCTGCTCGCAGTGTTTCCTGTAAACATCAGGGTTTTCTCTGCGGTTGCTGATAATGTAGGTTTAACAGAGATGTACCTAAACTGTTCTTCCAAAGCAATGATGCAAACTGGATATGCCTTGGGCTTTGGGAAGTTGCAGTAATTCTGGAATTGTGGCGAAAACCCCAACCTACCGTGGGCTGAAACATTTCCTTGGAGCTCCGGATGATTTACCGAGCTAGAGTAGGTAGCCAGGTAACAATTTAACTGCTTTTAAGGTGTTTGTTTTATCCGCTGCTCAAACACTTAACCCGCGGTTGGAGACTGTACAGAAAGGGATCAAAAGAAAGGGGAAATGCTGCTGCTCTCTGCTCCCTCCGTCACATGTCCCACGGATCCCTGCAGCGAAGTGCCTGTGGTTTAAATGGCCACTTGGTTGGAAGGACCACCCTTTCCTTTTCTGGGGAGAGAGATAACAGAGTTATCAGAGTGGAGCTTACGCTGTCCTTTGCCTCCTGTGAGGGAAGATTAATAAGCATGAGAATGACAGAGCTTTTGGCCCACGCAGAAGGGTTCTCACAGGGCTGAGTGCTGGATTAATATTTTGCTAGTGTTCTCAATCAGGATGGTGCTGCGGCTCTCAAGCTGGCCTAGTAACAGCCAGTGTTTAAAGTTTGTTCTCCTAATTACAAGTTCACAGAGGCTGATTAATATTAGATGTCCTTATTTCATCATGGGCAAGACCTAAAAATCCAGATTTAGTTGTTCGCTATGCTAAAAATGTGTTCTCTGTGGAGTGGGAAGGGCAGTGGTGACCCAAACATTATCAGAAACTTCTGTTTCAGTGTATTCTTTAGTAGATGTATTTGGCTGATCAGCTCTGAGTTTCAGAGATCAGCAGAAATTACTCTTGTGTTGACGCTTTTAGTCAGTAACGTAGTCAGCTGGTCTGGGGCTAATTCATTTCAGGTTCACAAGGATTCAAATAATGTCCGGAGACTTGTGTTTACCAAAATGCTCAGAATTTGTAGTTGTAACTTGTTCCAGAAAGTCTTGCTACTCTCACTGAACGTAGGGGGAATTCTGCTGATTTACTAGTTTATTTGTATGTAGGATTCAAAATTTACTTTGGTCTACTAAAACTCTAAGGCAACTGATATGGAAGATAGAAAGAAAAAAGCAAAGTTTCAGATAGTCTGCAAATGTCAAAGAATTTTTAATGAGAAATGTGGAGGAATTGCTATGGATCAGTTCTTCCTGCCTGCAGTCGGCTTCCTTTGCCTCTGGCCAAGTTTTAGTAATTCAGTTCAGTGGTGGTGTGCCTGAAGTGGCTTTTCCAAGTTTCTCTGATAATGCCAGATTCCTCTGTCACCCAGTTTTCCTCTTTATCTCAGTGACAAAGTAGGATGACCCAGCCATCAGGGCGCTCACTTGGGGTTTGAGAAAACCCAGCTCTTGCTTTCACTGTGCCACATCCTTCCTGTGTGAGTCTTACTGCGCTGTGTTCAGCAGGCCCAGAAGGTGCAGAGGGCTCAGCCTTTCTTCAGAACCTGAGGACTGACCACCTCCCTTTGGTGCCCATATCCCTCTGGTATTCTGAGGAATTTTTTGTTGTGTTTAAATACTTTTGACTCTGCCTTGGCTTCCTTTCTGCCTGGCAGCAGTGGGAGCCCTCCCTGGGCACAGTTGAGCTCATGTTGAAGCACCCCTGCCCTGTTTACTCCTTCATCCTCCAACACTCAGGAGCCACATGGATCTAAAAGCGTAGATACAATCACTGCTTTCCATGGTTCTCCAGCTTGCCTCATACCAGTCTATTTTCTATTATAAGATGTTAACTCATAGTTTTTATATGCATTTTAAACTTTGAGGGGAAAATACAAGGAGCAGGAGTAGACACTTCACAGCATTGTGAGTTTATGGTGGAGCTCTTAGGAGGAAAAAATAAACCCAAGAAGTTAAACTGAATTATTTTTCAGTGATAGGTAGGCACAAAATGTCCTTTCAGACTTGGCTTAGCAGCCTGTTGCTCTCTCCAGTAATCAGTTTTCTTCTAAGTGACAACCTTTGTGTGCAGAGTGTGAAGAAACAACGCTTCACAGTGTAAGAGGAAGTTCTGAGGCTGTGCAGGTGATTACAAACTGTACAGTAAATGACAACACTGGGTAATTCAGGCTCATTGTGTTGCCACCTCCATGCTGTACCCTGTCTTTGTGTCTGGCCTGCTTGGCCCTTTGTCCTCCCTCACCCCTTTCATTTTCCTCTGTCACGTGGCCATGGCCTTTATGGTGGGAAATTTCATGACCACCTAATCTTGAATTGTGACAAGTGCCAAGTCAGGAACTTGGATAGGTGTGTGGCTGCTGTTGCCATTCTTTGAGAGCTGTTTATTTATTTATTTCTTGCATGGGAAGCCTTACAACCTTTTTATCTCCTTACAATGTTATTGCTGCCAAAACCCTTGACCGTTCAGCAATTAGACGGCAATCCTCTGAGCAGCATGTTATTGGAAATCTTTAATTGCTTCTGTGCTGATGTAAAGCACTGTAGCTTTGTGAGTATTTTACCATTGTGCTGAGAGTCAATGATATTTAAGAGCTGAGGAGGAGATGCTTGGAAACTGCTGCAAAAAGCCTGGAAGAGCAGAGTCATTCCAGTTACCACTGTCAACTCTGACTAAAGTTGCCTTATGAGCTGAGGGTTGCTCTGGTTGGAAGTGCTTGAAATACAGAAAGCAGTTGATCAGCTCTTCAATGTCTTGCAGAGCCTGGTAGGATCAGGGCAGACTGCAGCAGTTGTTTTCTCCATTCAAGTGTGCATTGTGTGCTTCTGTGCTGCAGAAGCCTCTTACTCCATCGGGGATGTGCTGGGAATGTGCAGGCAGGGGAACCTGACCCCTTACCCTTCCTGCCCACCCCTCCACACAGCTGAGCTCACCCTGCACAGTGGATGGGCTTCCTGTTGACAGAGCAGAGTCGTCAGGGATTTCTCATCTTTTTTATTTCTTTGCAGCTTGTCATGAAACAAATGTGATTCTTAAGCAGCCTCTTACTACCCACAGATTACTAAAAACTATTCAAATAGGTTTTGGTATTTGCGTAAAAGTAGTATGGTCTATGCAGAGCTGATCATTAACTAAGCCAGGGCTGTATTGTTCATAACTACTTTTCCTGTTTGGCTCTTCCTTTTATTCCCCTGGAAGCTGTGGGTATTTGTCTCACCGATCCTTCCTGGTAAGGGCTGGAAGAGAGACAGAGATGGTTATCAGACATCAAATCAAAACCTGAGCCACAAAACCAGTGTTTCCAGGACAAAACCCCCACACCACCAGCCTTTTTGAGCAATATGTTTTAGTTAGGAAGCCCACGCTGCTGGGCTGCCAAATTAAGGTTTTAAAAGGTTTTATATGGTAGAGTTGACTCTGAGATTGTGTTGTCTTGAAACATCTGCTGATGTTCCTGTCTCTGGAAATGCTTGGGATTTTTCTAAAGACCACAAAGCAGAAGGACCCCAGTGAGATTATCAGCAGAAAAAGACCTTTTGGGGCCAGTTAATAGCTGGCTGGGATTTTTTTGCAGGACTCTACGTCCTTGCACCTTTATCACAGAGCCCCTGGCTAAAATATTGCTTCATTGTTTTTAAAACAACTTCAAGCTAACTTTCTTGACAGTTGCTTCTGACTAGTGTTTGTGGGGTCAGAGAAAGTTTAAAATTCTGCATCCTGTTCTGCAGTAGGCTCTGAAGAGCTGCTGTCTCCCCTGCATTGGTCTGACAAACAACTTTGAAATTATCAGCCCATATGGGCTTAAAACTAGTTCAGCAAATATTTTTCTCCAGTGTAACATATGTAATGTGTACAGAGCAACTTGAGTTTCCGGCCATGGTGTTTCATAGCAGCTGTTGGAGACTCAAATTTTCACAAACACATGGTGCAAAACTCACTCCTGTCCTTAATAGTAAACACTTGTGCTTTTGCTGAAGTATTCCAAAGCCACCCCTTTGCTTTCCATGTGCAGCTTGGCCAGAGCTTGAATCCAGCAGGTTGGGAAGGAACTGCAGACTGGCAAGAGCTGTTTTGCAGCCATCTATTGCTGGGTTGTGTGGGATTAACCAAGTGTTTTGTGACAGACAGCAGCTTTTTGGTTCAAGGACATCAGCCGGTGGATGAGGGAGGGTGGGGAGAAGAGAAAGCTGTAAAGGTGAACTTAAAAGACGAGTCCCCGAGTTGCTGAAGGCTGGGAGTGACGTAGGAATCCAATCTGGAAGATCTCAATGTAGGATTGGCATTTCTTGGTGTTGGTAACTTGATAAATTTGGGCACTTCTGGGTATATTGAGTCTACAGGCTCCTTGTTCAGTGCATATTCCTGTTTATCCACTACTTATCTGCCCCTCATCAACATCGTGTTCAGCTCTTTGGGCTCTCTGGTTTACTTGCTAAAGCCATTTGAGCAGAATGCTTTTCCTCAAAACACCTTTGTTACAAGTAGGCTAAATCCAGACTGCTGAACCAGAAATGATTTAGTCCTTTCTTTTAAACAAATTATCTTTGTCACTTATTAGCGAACTCTTTCATTTGTTCACACACTTCTCACAATGGCTTAATGAGCTCCATGCTGTCCCACCGGCCAGGGCTGGCTCCTGCCCTGGATCTCCTCAGGAACGCTGCAGGTTGGGGTCTGGGTTGTTCAATTCCAGCTTTTCCCTGGAAGAGCACAGATCTGTGACATCTCACTGTGGCAGTGTGACTTTACTGGAGGCAACCAGGTGGATCAGAGTAAGTTCATCCCAAGGTCCAGAGCTGTCTGGAGGTGCCCAGGGTGGACTGAGACCCCTGTTGAGTTGAGCTTGGAATTGTCTGTACTGTGGTGTTATCATGTATAATGTGCTGGGTTTCCTCACTCCCTTGTGAAGAGTATAAATTTGCTTCTCTGAGCCTCTTTTTGTACAGTATCCCAGCTGGATGCTTTGGAGTGAGCTGTTACCTGTGTCTTGGCTCAGGCACCTGTAGCTGACAGACAGGCACGGGCAGCCCTGTTCTGGGTGTATTCCTGATGTTTTGTGAGACTCCAAATGGCAGGTGGGACTGGAGTAGGGTCATTTTCATTGGCAAATGATAGATTTACCTTGGTCAGGTTACAGTGTACAGGGGAATCCCATTTGCACAAAGGTGTAAAAAGCTATCATTAGTCTTACCTTTGTCCTCCTCTTAGTTTCCTGCTCGCTTTCTGTGACTCCATGCTGAATTAAAATGAACCCAAATTGTGGGAGGAGTTTTACTAGGGGTTTTTTTGTTTGTTTAGTTTGTTTGGGTTTTTTAAGGGCTCATTGCATGGTGGTGTGTGAAGAGCTTGTCACTGGCTTTGTTGTTGTTATTGTTAGGGTCGGTTTGTTGTTTTTTTTCCTTTATTTGCTTTGTAAAAGAGATGGAGAAATCAAAAAACAAATGCAAAGTGGAACAGCAGCATTCCTCTGTGGCACAAAGACCAAAAGCCAGTTAGTCTAAATAAAAACAAACAGTTTGTCAGCACCATTTCTAGCACTCCTGTTGGTTTGCCATGATGAGAAAATTGCAAGAAAGCAAAGGAGGAATATCCTTGTGCCTTGATAGCAAGTGGGGGTGACACGAACGTCCACCCCAGAGGTGGGTGATGCTGTGTGCAGTGTGTGTGAACAGGACTGGTGTGGGGGGTGCCTGAGCCAGCCCAGGAGCTGCATTTTGGAAAGTGGGTTCAGGAGGTGGACCAGGACATCACCCAGATTCCCAGCACAGTCCCCAGCAAAACCTTGACACTGCTGTAATCTTCCTGACTCTTTTGTCCTTAGTTCCTTCAAGTACATAATGAAATGTTCTATGAGAGGCTCTCTAGCTTGAAATTAAGCAAATATCTATTCTGGAGCCTTTTTAAAAGCTGTTTAAGAGCCTTTTCCCTAAAGTACACTGTGTTCTTGTTAGAGACTTTGCTGGGTCTGTGGTACATAGCAGTCTTTAGTATTCTGATGGTCTTTCTACTTTAATGTGTGGTTTTTAAAGGGGTTTCTATGCTTTTAGGAAATACGAAGACCTGAGTTAACCACAGAAAACTGGCTGCCAAACTGCTTAAAGTGCTAATTCTGCTGAAATTTAGCACCTGACTTTTGCAGGGATAAACACATCTGGAATTTCTACTCTTCTGAGTTCCAGCTCCTGTAAAATAAAACTTTTATTTAATGTGTTTCCAGTCTGAGTCTTAGTCAGCAAAACTTTGCAGGGTTTTTATGTTGAGTTAAAAACTCCTTTATATGCATTTTGAAGTAAAGCATTGACATCCCCCTGAAAGTTGCATGAAGGTGCTAAAAGAGTTGGTTAATTTGCAGCTGTGCTGAGAAATCACAAATGCAAAACTGCAGGGTGATGCTTCAGAATGAAGCACTTTACTGTTTTCCCTTTAATTTACTTTTTTTTGGTGAGCAGATACCATGAAGAGTGGATGGTTCACAATACTGCTTCCTTGCTTGTATTTAAAGTAGCTGTATAAAAACATTTCAATTCTTAGGAATGTTTTGAAGAAGTTTTCTTGTCTCCTATTTAGAAATCTCCCAGTTCCTTTTGCCTCTTAGGGTGCCCTTCGTTTCAGCTTTTATTTGAATTGGGAGATGCTGTGCTGGTGTTAGACATCCCACAGTCTGTCAGCTTCTGTTTAAAGTGGTGTATGGTGAGTGATTAATGGAAATTATTTCGGGAATAAAGGACTCCTGGTAAGCTGATCCCTATTCAGAGCACCAAAAGAAAAAGCAGAGTCACAAGGGATGTTGTCTCCAGGAAGAACTTGTAACATCCGCAGGGGGAAGAGTTGGATTGGAAAGTGATGCTGAGCTTGCATTTTGAAATGGATCATAATTACATCTCATGGTCTGATTTGGAGAGCTTTTCCTGATGGCTCTGGAGGCTGATTGTCACTTACACCAGCAGGATGTTGGAGTGGTTTTTGTGGGTGCTGTCAGGGTAGGTGCGCTGTGCTGGGGGTGTGTGCTCTGAGCTTCTGGGGACAAGCAGCCTTGTCTCTCCAGGCTGTTACCCCATTCCCTCAGTGCTGGGTCACTGAACCCAAAGTGAAGCTGTGTTTCCTCTTTGGTTTGCAGCTTTAAATCAAATCTGAAGTTTGTATTGACCTTGCTTTGTGCAAAGAACTGTCCTTCTAAGTGTTGCCCTGGATTGAAGGCACAGAATCCATTAAACTATTCCAGCTATGTTTCTGATCCTTTGTCTTTGATGATTCCTTACTTCTAGCTGATTAAAATTTCAAGTTATTAGTTGCAGCCACATTTAATTTTGTATTCCCTTAATTGTAGCTTCCCTGTTCCCTAAAATAAAGTCGCTGGTGTATTTGCAAGGGGGAGCAGATCAATGGCCCAGTTATGGGCTGTATCATCACAACAGGTAAAGTTCCCTGTGACTTCCAGTTTCAAATCAAAACCTATTGAAAGAAACCTGGCACGTGGCAGTTCTCTGTGAACAGTCCACAAACCATCTCACATCACTGGCTACTGCTGACTGTCCTTTTTGCTAATCTAAAGGGACAGTCGTTCCCAAACCGATTTTACTGTTCCTGCTGGAAACTTATTCAGGGATCAAATACCATTACATGGGGAGGATGCAGTAAGAATGAGAGAAAATTGAAAGTGCTGAGTGCTGCAGAAGTTAAAATACTGAACAAATAACTTCCTTCTATATTTTTATGAGTCAAATCCAACAGCCTCTTGATGATTTTTGATGCTTTTGGTAAACAAGCATCTGCTTCTTCTTAGCAAGAGGAAAAGGCTTATTATTCAGGATTGATTTCTTTGTGTAGAGACAGAGTGGTCCTTGTTTTGGTGCTCTATTTACAGGGGTCTGTTAATGTATTTACTGAGGGCAGCCAACAAGGCTATGATCAGAGCCAGGCAGCTTCCCCAGCATAATTCCTCCATGCCATGCCCTGGTTGGGGGGGTTGCAGAGCCAATTGCTGGCACAATTCTGCTTCTCGAGGCAGCAGGAGCTCTGCTCCCTGGCTGACCACAGGAGCTCTGTTTTTGGCTGACCACAGCCATCCTCAGCCATATCCACTGAGACCAGAAAAAGACAGAGCAGCATCCTCCTCGACCAGTCACATCCTGGGCCTGTGCCTGAGGGAGCTGTGGCTGCTGGGGACGCAGGGTGCCCTGCCTTGAGTGGTGCTGGGGACTTGTCAGCTCCTGGTCACACCCATCTTGGGGACATGGCCAGCACTGGCTGTGCTTCAGGCAAGTCAGTGATCTCCTTCCATCGGTAAAGTGCTGGACATATTTTGTCTAAATATAGGGGACCCTGGACTTGGCTGTGGTGGGGAGGGACAGTATGTTGACCTCAGTGTGTCTCCTGTGACTTGAGTTACAGTCGTATTTAAAGCAGATGGGTCCTTCTTGGGGGACGCTGCCAGTCAGGCCAAACATGGTCAGGTCTGTGACAGTGACGTGCAGGGAGATTGGCATAAAAATTTGTTATAAAATGTCCCGTTTTAAACGAGTTTAATCCTAGTGGGGGGAGACCAGGTTGTTAATCAACTGCTGGAGGGTCTGTCAGCTGTCATTTAAGGTTTAAGAAGAAATGTGCTGTGTATGAAGGTAATGCTTTCAAACTCTGGTGGCAGAAGAGATTACTGTGTGGTTTAAAGATAATCAACATGGACTGTGGTAATTAGGAGAGAAAAATGATAAGTATGTGTCAATCAGAGGGGTGTTCTTCCTGAGGATTAACTAATCAAAAAGCTGGTGGTTATTTTTCTCTGTTCCTTGATGTGATAGATTCTCCCTAGGAAGTTTTCTCATGTTGATTAAAGTGTTTCTAAGAACATATTTGTGAAAGCATTCTGTTGGTACCACAGCAGCTGGCTCACTTTGGGCAGGCTGAGCTGGTAGGAGCACAGCATGTGGTGGTAAAACACTATGGAGTGTTCTCCTGGATATTGCTGTCCTGCTCTGTGAACCCGGTGGTAGGCATTAAAAATGCCCAAAGATGTTTAAACAGTATATGGCACAAGAAGAATGTCATGTAGAGCTTTCATCTGGGAATGTCTTGACTTTGGCTCTGAAGCCTTTGGGGACTATCATGTAAAACAAATTCCTTTCATGGTCTTGCTTCCGGTCTGGGTCTCTGCTTTAAAAAGTGCAGAGAATCAAATTTCTTCTGTAAACACCAAGTGCCCAGATTTCTTAATCAGCCTCTTAATTGTGTTAGCCACCCCCTTCCTGGTCCGTGAATTGCCGTGCTCGGACTGCAGGAAGAACGATTTTGTGCATATCTTCAGTCTCAAATTCCAGAGACATCAGGGCTTTGTTTGCACAACTTGTTTTGCTGTTGTGTTTTGGAATCCTTTTCTTTCTCTCTGGATGGATTCTCTGAAGCTGAAGGAGGCTGAACATGGGCCACCAACACATGCCTTGCTGGGACTCTGTCCATATTGCATAGCCAGGGAGACAGGCAGTAAAGCTTTTTGCTATTTGTGCTTTGTGGAAAATGGGTCCTTTTCAGTGTGTGATAACTTAAATTGTCCCTGCTTAATTTTCTTCTTCATTGCCATGGTGATCCTACAGCCTGCACCCAGATTTGTATTCCTTGGAATAAATCATTACCTGATGATCTGTCATCAGCGGGGTGTCCCCCCAGTCTGTGCTGCTTCTCAGTGGTGACAACAGCCACAACTCAGCTGGGCACATCTCCCTCTCCCCAGCCTCAGCACCAGGACATTCCCTCCCTTCCGAGGCTGCTGAGGGCTGGCAGAAGCGGTGGGGACAGTCTCGGTAGGGAGGTGACACAGGGAGGGCTGTGTCAGGGTTACTGTAGGAGCACGCGCTCAGCAGCAGCCCAGTGAAACCCAATCTGGAGCTGCCAGCAGCAGGCTGGGCACAGGGCTGGGTGGTGAGGAGGCAGCTGATGTCTGTGCCAGGGCTCTGCCTCCATTGCCTGGGCTTTAGGAGTTCGTTGAGCTGGTTCATCCACAGGCCAAGAGTGTGTGAGGGGAACAGGAAACCCACATGGACTTTCACTTCCATCAGACACCAGAAAATGTTGTCCAGCTTAAAATAAAACCCGTTCTGCTTTCATTTGCCTGTAAGGAATAAATCCCAGCCCTGCCTGTGAGGGAATACATTGGATAGGAATGTGAAAGTCAGCCCTGCAGAGCGAGGCTCAGGGCATCAGGAGGCAGAGGAATGCTGCAGGTGGTTGGGGTTGTCTCGGCACAGTGCAGCCCTGTCACAGCTGCGTGGGCTGAAAACTTGGGCTGCAAACAGCAGCTGCTGTTGCTCCCTTCGCCAGCAGCGAGGCAGGGATGAGTTTCTGGCAGGGGTAAGTTTCTCAGCCCAGGGCTGTTGTCTTTTGTGCAGCCTCCAAAGGATGCTGCTGCTCTCTGCAGCATACCCAGGCTGCCCAAGCTCTGACTGAAGTTTGCAAAGTTATTTCTGGAGCTTGATTCAAATGATCTGGTGGCAGAGGAGCTCTAATGGCATGTCATGGTTGGTTCCAGCAGTGGGTATGAGCTGCAGACTGGTAACTCACTCGGGTGTTGAGTGGGTATCAAAGCTCTCCAGAGCCTGGTGGGATGACCTGAGGCTGGTTTGATCCAGTCTCTGAAACTATGTCTGAGTGTGATTGTTTCGTGTACTTGAAGCGGTTGTTCTTCACTTGTACACGCAGCCGTGGTCATCAGGGCTCCCTTTGGCAGGTTGTACCCTCTCTGAATTCAGCAGAAGTTTTCTCCTTGCTTGGAGCAAGGAAAAGGAATTAGTCCTTTGGAATTCAGATTCACACCCATCCGTCCTCATCTGTGACTATCTTCTGGCAAACTGTGAGTTTTTCCTGTTGTCTTAGTTTGGCTTCAGAAGTTGTCCATATTGGAGCCCAAAGCAAGGGAAAAGGTGACCTGGTGCTGGTGAGAAGGGATCAGTAGGTAAGTTCTTGTGGATGAGTAACAGTTGGCATTGCAGATCTTTCTCTGATGGTGCCTGTCTGTGTCATGGAAGCTGAGTTCTCTCTCCAGGGAGCCCCACCTTGGAGCAGAGGAAGTGCCTGCAGACAGTTCCTTTAAAAAAAAAAAAAAAGAAAAAGGCACAAATGCAGATGTTGCTAAAAATGCAGTTTGCGTCAAACCTCTGAGCCCAAGTGGGTTCCCACGCTCGGTTTGTTTTTCTCCTTGGGCTGTTTCTTAAGTTGCAAAAGTGCTGAGTGGTGAGAGATGGCCTTTGGTGGAGAACCACTTCCCTTTTCTCTCCCTGCCCTCGGTGGTGTCACCTCTGCTGACAGTGTAACTGACCCCTTTTCCGTAAGTTGTGGCCCTTGTTTTGCTCGGCACTGAGTTTGTTTCTGTTTTGGGTATCAGAGAAGCCTGTGCTTGTCTGTGTTTGCTGCCAGCTGACCCTGTTAATATAAATGTCAGTGCAGGGCAATCCTGGGTTATCCTTGCCTTTTCATTTTCCCTGACGGGTTTTGGTGGGTTTTCTTTATTAGTACCTGGTATTGTGCTTTACACAGTTCTGAGATCTGCCCTCTGTGTGAGGAGAATCAAGCACCTTAATCCCTTGCCTAGGAGCAAAGGTTTAAACTGGAAGCCAAACATTGCTTCCCTCTATTTAATTCATTAATACTGTAGGCAGTTATTAAACCAGGTGCTTTAAAAAGTAAACAAGGGAAGTAGGGATGTTGTTTATTGAAAAACAAACTACAGTGAAGGTGAAAGAGGCACTTCCCTGGGGAGGGATGCTGGAGGAGTGCAATGCTTTTATCTGGTGTTTGAGGGAGAAGTGCCCTGGGCTGCCAGGCTGCACATAATCCAGCTGTGCACCCAGATGCTGGTGCACCCTTGGCTGTGGGACTGATACTTTATCAACCAGGGCTTTTCTTGTGGGCAGGTGAAGGGGGAAGGAGCTGCCCCCAGAGCAGGTGTGGTGCCAGGCCCCAGGCCTGCCTGCAGGCAAAGGGAAACAGCTGGTTTGGGAAGGGGAGCCGGAACAGGGAGGGAAGTGGCTTCAGGTGCTGAAAAAATCAGCAGGCTGATGTGCCTGCCCTCCTGTTACTTCTCCCATGGCAGGCCCAGCAGGCTGTGGGGGAATTGCTGCTCTTGCAGTCCTGGCTGCTCTAGAGCTCACTCACATGTCCCCAGCTGCCCTCTCTCCCTCCTTCCACGCCTCGGAATGAGCTGAGGATTGATGCCTGCTGTGCCACTCCTGCCAGCCTTGGAATTTTGGTCTTTTTGTTTGGTTGGAGTTTTGCAGCCGCTGGATTAAGGGAGGATGATAGAGCTGAGCTGGCAGCCGAGGTGTGCAAGGCAGCATGGGCTGCTCATGTTAGAGCAAAATCTGGGGGGCTGTTGAGGGGCTACACAACTCTCTTGTCATGGGAAGCTACAGCTGGAGCCAGGCTTGGCATTGAAATTCCACTGTAGCTGCTTCAGAGCTCTTTTCTGCAGAGCTCTGGTTAATAAATACCCACTAAGAGAAATTGTATTTCTGTAAATCATACAGGTAGTGGACCTCCATTCAGATGTGAAATACTTCGATATCCTCATTTCCTGTACCACCACTTTGCAATCTCTCATTTCATCTAAGGGTGAGCAGGGTGGGAGGATGTGATCACATGCAGTGCCCATGTGCCTTGGGCACGGCTGCGAGGAGGTGACAGCACAAGGAGGTTTTGGCCTTTGCCACGCTGACCTGTCCTGTGCTTTGTGTGGGAGGATGTGCATGGAAGGACTTCTCCTGCCGAGCCTGTCAGGGAATGGTGCCAACTTCTGGTTGTGCTGCTTGGCAAGTGCTCCACCAAGGGCTGGGCTGGACAGGACAGAGCCTGCTGTAAAGGAGCTGCTCTGATGAGTAAGGAGAGCTGACTTTTGGAAAGTCATCCTCAGGCTCACAGTAACTTAATTAAGTGTTTATTAGAATAAAACATTGCCAGCAGCTGCTCAGGTGCCTCCTTGCCTTATTCCTAAAAAGGTTTTCTCTCCTTTCATTGTGAAGCAGTTTCAAAAGAAAACTGCAAGGTTCGTTTCTGAGTATTTTACACCAAGGACTGAGAGTTTCTCATTGAAATTAGAGGGTGGTGCAGATTGACCTGTCTCCTGGCTAGGAGCTGGAAGGTATTGTCCAGGAGGTTGTGACAATGCATGCAGTGATTTAAGTTATCACATCTCTTTGGCACAGTCCCTAAACCAGGAACACTTCCTCTTTCGTGTCCTCAAACCAGTGTATTTGGTGTTTGTGCTTGCAGTTGATGAATGGAGCTGTGCAGTGTAACATCTGGGAAGACATTTTTTATTTGTTTGCCATCTATAAGTTCTGTATGGATCTCACTTTGTAGCATAATGAGAATTCAGTTTGAGCCATGCAGTGATTTCCTTGTGCAGGAGGAGCTCAGCCCTGGGCAGCACATCAGGGAGCACAGGAATCACTTCTGTTCCCTGCTGTTACTGCTGGTTAGAAACAGAGCCTTCTGAGGGCAGTCTCTGTGCCTCTTGTGCAAAAGGCTTTAAATAGTTCTGATGTGACTTGTAGAATTTCTGCAAAATCTTTTCTGCCTGGGAGAAAAATTGGTACAAGTAGTGATTTCCATAGGAGTTGCTTAAGTCTTCTGCTTGAATTGGCTCTCTTCTGAGTGAGCAGGGAATTAGAAATAGCACATCCCTGGTGGCCTTGAGGCTGGTGCTTCACTGCAGAGGTGAACATGGAACAGAAGGGGTTTTTCCCCCAGCTGTAGTGCTGAGGATTGTAAACTCTTTCATAGGCATGTCCTGAGTAAGTCTTCTCCTGAAAAAACCTGCTGTGCAGTACAGAGGGCTGATGACAAGCCTGGGGTGCTGATAAAACACAGCTCAGCTTTGTTACCTGTGCCAAGTTGGCTCCTTGTCTTCTGCTGTCCTGGACTCAACTTCTCCCCTAACCATGCTGAGTGTCTTTTAACACCAGTCTGTTCCAGGAGAGTGTTTCAGAGAGCACTGAAGCTCCTGTAGGCTCTGGCAAGCCAGATTTTGTGAAGTATTTCAAAGCCCAAGTTACGCTTGGGAGCCGTCGAGCTGTCAGCAGGGTGAAATCAGTAGTGGATGGCAACACTTCTTTTGATCCTTAATTGTCCTTTTCACAGACATCTTTTCTACCTTTTGTGGTTTTGAAGTGTCTCAGACTGGGGCCTGCTGTTAGTGTCCCATCTGAGGAATCCTTTTTCTTTATATATCAGGGACAGTATCCAAAGGTGATCTTGCCCTGAAATATGATGCTTTAGGTGAAGATCATGGCAGGGACTGTCCAAACAGGATGGACCCACATGGAGCAGCCATCTGAGTGTGGCACAGAAGATGTCAGGCCAGTGATTGCTTTTTTGGTCCATGTAGTGCATCACAAGCACCAAAATCAGCATCTGCTGAATTTAGTATTAGAGCTACTTGGACTTTCCTATGAATTTGTTGCTTTCCTCCCAAGATTTTCTTTACTGCTTGAATCTCAGAGCAAGAGCTTTGTTTTGTGTGTGTGTGTAGTACAGGTTTCTCTTCTGGACACTGATGCGTTTGGGGTTAGAATTCAGGGCAGGTGATGCCAAGGGTGCCAATAGTGTGCCTTGGCTGCAGAGTGAGTGTCCCCACAGCTGGATTTGGCACAAGGCTCTTGTCTCCGTGGAGCTGCTGTTCTCCCAGCAGTGCTGATGGCCATCTCCTGCCCTCACTCCTGCCCTGCGGGAGGTGCTGCCCTCCCTGCTTGACCTCCTTGTTCCACAAGAATGATCTGCTTTGCCACATTCTTCAGCTGTTCCAGCCCTTTGTATGGGAAATTACTTTCCCTTTCCCTAGTCCTACCAAGTTACACTTAAATCCCATGGTTAATGGCCCAAAACAAGGCTCCCCTGGCCTTAGGAGAGAAGGTGGCCTCCTGGAAGGATGCACCTGATGGGAATCTCTTTAATTCTGTTGCTCTTTCCTTTCCAGGCTGGTGACTGAGAGCTGGTGATAAGGGAAAGTGATGGAATTGAGAAGATTTTTTAACCTCCTGGCCCTCTTAGCTACGTGCTACATTATCCACTAAAAGTAGTTGCTAATTCCACCTTCTGGGGGAACCTCAGGCACAGGCAGAAGGATTGCTAATATTAGTGGCTGGCTTTGCTGATAAAACTGACTGTGTGGAAGCTGTCTGTGAGTGCTGAATTCTTTCTCCTCCTCTGCAGCCTAACATCTTTTAACAGTTTTCTTCTGTGGTGACATTATAATGGGAGGAGGAGAATTTATTTTTATCATTAATAATACTATTATTATTAAGTGTCCTTAAGATAACTCAGTGTTTCTCTAGTTCAGGCTGTAAGAAACTGTGTAGCTTGAGAACTTTGAGAGGATTTATTTGTCAACAAAAGCTAGAAAGGCTCAGTCAGATTTTTTAATGTGAGAATGGTCTAATGAAACGTGTTCAGTGTACCCAATGAACTTACTATTTTTTGGTTTTAACTTTAATATAAATAGAGGACTCTCAGATCCATTTTAATTTAGGATGAGTGATTTTCTCCTCAAAATTCTGTTTTTGTTGAAACATCCAGAGCATGTTTGACATCTGGTTCAATTTTAGGAAGAAAGTTCTGGGAGAAACTTTGTCACTCAGGAGTGCTGAGGGTATGACAGCATGGTCTAAACATTGGGATGTGCTGCAGCCTTGAGAAAAGTCTTCCTGACTCTGTGCATCTGCATTTCTGGAGCTTGGAAAACTTCATTTTTTTTATATCCCTGGCAGCAAAATGGAGAGGTGCCCAGAAATGTGCTTGAGCTTAGGAGGAAATCCAACTTTAACGCAAGCTTTTCTAATTCTTTTACTTCTAAAAATGTAGTCAGAAAACCCTTTGCTAAAGCAGTCAATCCCAAATAATGAAAATATATGGCAGGGCTTTTTACTCTAATAACTTCCCAGTCCTCATCCCTTAGAGGAAGGGAATAACTAACTTGGTTTGATATTTGCTTAAATGGAGACAGGAATAAAAAGTTCCTAACCTCTTGCTCAGTTGAAGGACAAGCCAACATCTTTTTCAAAGCATGGAACTGTTGGGATGCACAATGCCAGGGACTCTCCCATCCTGTCTTATCATATTCATCAACTATCCTGTTGATTAGAGAATTGTTTCTGGCTTTCTTCAAAGCCTCTAGGACTGTCTTATCAATTCTGAGAAAAGCAGGAACCCTCGAGTATGCAGCAGGATGGCTGCATTGCAGAATCTGGAGTGTGTCTTGCTTTTTCCACGAACCACAGCGTCTGCAAGAAAAGGGCTTGAAGATGTCCTTAAAATACCAGCTGTTCCTCAGTACTTGAGAATTCTTTATTGCCCCTTTTACAAACTTCTCTCCTCATGTGACTTCAGAAAGGGCAAAAGCAAGGCTGGTTTCAACAGCATTACAGTTTCTTGCTTTCATGATTTATAGTCTTTGAGAGTTAATCATCATGCAACTCATAGAGAGTAGTTTTATGATTTCTTAATCTTTTGTGTACACTAATTTTCTTTTGGCTAACTGCTAAAGGGAGACA
Source organism: Leptocoma aspasia (assembly GCA_013399835.1). Classification (NCBI taxonomy): domain Eukaryota; kingdom Metazoa; phylum Chordata; class Aves; order Passeriformes; family Nectariniidae; genus Leptocoma; species Leptocoma aspasia. Next base: position 49,829 of record VXAX01005047.1, on the reverse strand, counting down.
TTTGTTTCTGCAGGGCATCAGCTGTGTCTGAACCACAAAGCTCAGGGTTAACAGAGTCCATAATTACCCAGATGCGTGGGCTTGTTCTGTTCATCACCATTTAGAAATGTGGATCTGTCATCTTGACTTTCAAATCGAAAATGTAGCCATAGGTTAATCCCCTCTGCCTGCTCAGGTTGCACCTCTGCAGGCAGAGTGGCACCAGCATATGTTCTGTTTTTCAGTGTTTCTCTGTGTTTTCTCAGTTATGCTTTGAATGTTTGCAGTACTTACATGGGGAGAAAAGTTCTTTACCAATAGAATGAAGGTCTAAATCACTTCATTGCAAAAGAACAGAGCATGCATTCAGTGCTTTTAACCTCTTTTGTCAATTGCTTTTTTGCTTTTTGAAGACAAGACACTTTTCCTCACTCCCTTTTTGCCTTTCCCTTGCAGCATCAGCGAAAGCTTCCTCACTGTGAAAGGTGCAGCTCTCTTCCTGCCACGAGGAAATGGGTCATCCACTCCCAGGATCAGTCACAGGCGCAACAAACATGCAGGTGAGTGTGGTATCGATGGCTGGGGCTTGTCTGCTCCCTCTTCTTTCAGAGTCCACCTTTCCTGAGCTCATTCTCACCTGATGACACACGTTTGTCTGGCACACATGTGTAGTAAAGCCTGACCTGCCACTCTCAATGCTTATAGGAAAGAAAGGTTTCAAAACTCTCCTGTTCAAACAGCATCATCAAACAAATGAGTGACATCTGGGCAGCAGTCATGACATGGTAGAGACTTTGAGAATGAGTGCCCCCCAAAATATCATCCTGTAATTTTAGTATGAGAGAGGGAGGGGAGGATTGCCTTCCAAAACCTTTGTGCACTGCAGTGGGAAACCTGAGTTTGTGATGCTGGGTGAGTAATGGTCCTTCCTAATCTGAAAGGAACTAGTTATGATGGAGGAAAGGGAGAAAGCTTATCAGACTTACCTCCATCCACGTGGGGGTGAGGAAAGCTCTGAGCAAAGTCAGCGTGACTTCGCAGAGGTGTGAGCAGAGTGAGTAATACAGAGTTGGTTATAATTCCACTTCCTTTATCAGCTGGAAGTTTGATTTGTGTTTTTGCTTTGGCTCCCTTTGGAAAGTTGCTCTGAATACTGTAACTCAAACATTTCAGGGTAGGGTATTTTTCATTGGCTATATGGTGCTTAATCACTGATGGTGTTTTACAGGCATCAGGTAGTATGGGGATTTTTCCCTTCCATAAAGCAATTGGCAGGAAACAAAAATAAATTGAGACCTTCAGACGTTTGCAAATGGGACAGAGATAGAAACAGACAGGAGTCAACATGCTTTGCCAGAGAGTGACCAGGAAAAATGGGATTTGGTTTGGTTCCAGGTGTAGATCCCTTTGTACTTTGACACCATTAGACTGTCATCCACCTCTGCATCTGTCAGAGTTATGTATGTGATGACTGGCCACCTCAGAATCTGTTTGCAAACATATTTATAGAAAAAGTTTAAGTCAGAAGGCATTTAATTATACACTTCCAGTGGAACATAGCACAAGTGGTACCCAAATTGCTTTGGTGAGATGCATTAATTACCAGTTGTCAAAAGAAAATGTTCTGAAACTTAAATTAAAGCTGGCCTTTCTGGTTGAGAATGAAGTGAAATGTCCTTTAGTGTGAAAGTAGAGTCAGCAGTCTTTAAAAAGTTTCTCTTGGCCCGTCTTGGCTTTTAATCTCTCCAAAGTCCATTGCTGAAGCCCAGGTCTCCCCCTGGCACTGCTGCCCTGGCTTTGCCTCACTGAGGGAATGGACAGGTTTTCCTGCTGAACCTCTGCAAGGCAGCACAAACAGCTGTTGAGTCTCTTTGCTTGCCTCATCTACTCGCTCCAGCTGATTTGCATGAGGTCTGGAGACCTTGGTGGAAAATAATTGCTTGTCTAATCAGCCCAGAGCTCTTGGAAGCCAGATTGCCAAGGAAGCAAATCCGGTGTGTTGTAATTGCTTACAGCGAGATGTTTGGTATTGCCGAGGCTGGCTTGCCTAAGGGGTGGGATTTTGTTCTTAGAAGACTTATTTTATTCCTGTCTCTTCAGTTTACAGGGTGAGATTTAATGAGGCATCAGTGCTTGTCCTTTCCTCAGTTTCACTGTCTGTCAAGTGATGGGAATGCTCTAGTGTTTTTTTCATGATGCTTGGAGGTTTCACTGAAGAGAGTCCCTTGCCTGAGTGTGCACCAGATCTCTGTGAATTTTTCTAGTATCAGGAGACCAGGGGATCAGTGTGTCACCTTCCTGAGCAAAACATCTGTGCCACCAGAATTAAATCAGTGATGTGGAGAGCGTGGCTGGCACAGTGTGTGCAGCTGCCTCCTTTCTGGGACACTGATAATCCATGCTCAGCTTCCATCCCCATGTGTGTCATGACTTATCTCTGGCACACAAAATTAGAAGGGGGCAGAGAGCGGACATAACTTTCCAGTATGGAATTGCTGCCTATAGATGCAATAGTATTTCAAGTGGCTCCAAGAGCATTTTCTAGGAAGGCTGACTGACCTTCCTGACCTGCCTTTTTAATTCATCAGAGGTGCTAGAATTCAGCATGAAGAGTGAATGGGTAACAGGAAGTAATTAATGCTCACACCCGTTTCTCTAATCACACCTCCATCAATGGAAATCATTGGCAGATTGACTAGATATGGTACCAGCTGTCCATATTCCTCTCCCTGGGTGGTCCTGTGCCACCTGGCAAACTTCTGTGGGATGGTGGGCTTGCTTTTCCACAACAAACAGTGCTGGAGGAGGCCAGAAAGGGATGTAACTTCCCTGGGGCTTTTGCCATCTCTGGAATATTGTGAATCACTTTTCAGATCCCACCCTTGCCCATGCTTTGCACCTTGCCTGCCAGCTGGAGGAAACAAAGGCATCTGCTTGACTCAGGACAATGTGATAGGAAGCAGCAGCCCTGCCATGACTGCCAGCAAAGCCAGCTCTTCACAGGACAGGATGTGATATCTTTGTGCTGATTCTGGCATGTTAAAGCCTTTCCTTTGGTTTTTCTTAATCCAGGAAGTTTACAAAATGCCTTGTGTGTTTGGGGCTGAAAACCCTGAGAGTTGATTAAAGCTGGCCAAGGAAGCAATCCTTTACTTTCCAGCTCTGGAGATCCCAAGGCTGGCAGGGGAACAGGGAGGAGTGTGGTAAACTTTCTGAGGATGAAGGATAATGGAGCTCCTTGGCTGAGCCTTGCAGAAAGGGATGTCGTAGAAACTTCCTCTCTTTAAGTATTGAGATAGTCCAGTAGTCCAGGTGATTTTTTTTTAAACTCCAGAAACTTTGGCTCTTAAGATGGTCCCTGAATTACTGGCAGCAATAGGTACGAACTGCTACATTTTGGAGAGGGGAAAAAACTGAGGTGAAGCATCTTTCATTTCAGACTAAGACACGTGGATGCTTCATGAGCCAAATACTTGCTGAGCTCTTCCAGGCTGTGGGCAGGAGGTGCAGGGGGACCTTTGCTTGTTGACTGACAGTTCTCAGCAATTCCCACTGTATTATTAGCTGGAACTTGCTGGAACTGAGCAGTGCTGTCAGGATTTTGCACTGGTGTTGACATGGGGAGATTCTGTCATAGCACTCCTGGCAGAGCAAGCATCTGATGGATGACTTGGCCTTCCTGAGTACCCTATCTCCATAAATGATTTCTTTTTAGGGAGGCTCGTGCCTGCCACTCCCGTGCTGGGAGCGATGTCCATGAGCAGGAAGCAGCTTCAGGTGCTTGTTGCCGGTGATACTTTGTGATTTCCCTGGCACTGCTGAGTGCCTCAGTTTTCCCACCCCCAGTTAAAAATGCATTCCCAGAGCATTGACTCATTCTCCATATGCTGAAATGTGTTTCAAGGAGGAAGGAAGAGGAGAGCAGGGATTGCAGTGTCCTGTGTAACCCTCTCCATGCTAGGTTGTCTCTGTCCCATCCAGACAGCATGGGCTGCACAGCCCTTCTGCCTTGCTCCTCCACCAGCTATAAAAATCATTTGGAAACCAGGTACTCTCACTGGGCAGCCTTTCCTTTCTTCTCCTTCTCTTTTTTGGTATTCCTGGATGCTGCTCCTTGTCCAAGCTTTCCTTATTTCTGAAAGTCTGTGGAATAACATGGATTCTGGCACCACTGGTGAATCAAAAAGGGAGGTCAGGGGGATTAACCAGCCTTCCTAGAAAAGGTTCTGGCAGCTGATCCTGCTGAATATTTGCTCCCTGCAGTGTTGCCTAAACTCAGCTTCCTGGCTGTAGGGGAATGGGAGAGGATGGAAGAGTAAAGGCTCCTCTTCTTGCTGGTCTGTGCTACCCACCTGGCAGCCCTGCACTCTCCTTTGTGGGATTGCAGATTAATTTTCCATGTAATGATTGAAAAACCAGCCCCTTGCAGGAGATGTTGCTGCTGGCTGGTACTCAGGGGGTGATGTTGGCTCTCTACATGCCAGGAGTAGTGCTGAGAAGTCAGTGCAGCAGTGCTGACACAAAATCATCTCACTTGTCTTTGAAATGCTTGATGTTTTAGGAACCTGTGACACTTGTCTCTTCTTAATAAGACTTAAAATCGCAGTCATGCACTAAATTTAATTTTCCTTTATTTTTCCTCAGCTTTCACCAGGAAAGGTGTTGCAAATGTTTTCTAGAAAAAAATTATAGGTGTTTGATAAGGTGGCACTTCTTAGGTGCTTTTGGGTGGGGTCAGTACACAACCATGGGTGGGCACGTGCTGCTCTAAAGAAGGGCTAAATCTCACTCCAAGGAGTGATACTTTTGCCTGGGTAGTAGTTCTGCACTAAGTAATAAGCTGATGTAAAAGAAATGGCAAATTTCTGGTTTGGAGAATGTGGTAGAATGAGATGTTGAACCACAGGGTGGGGTCCATTTCTATCTAGGTTGACTTGTCTGTCAAAGGAAGGAAGAGTACCGAAACACTATTTCTGTTAAAAAAGATAACAGAATTTAGCAGGAGAGAACACAGTAACAGGTGAGCACAGGGAGCAAAGAGCAGCTGACTGAGAGATGACAAAACTCCAGTCTCTGAGTAGGTGGGAGTGACAGTGACGACACTCCCAGTGACGTGTCAGGTTTCTCAGTGGACATTTGCTCTGGCTGGACAGCCAGGAACTTGCATGTGATTTAAAACTATTTTTGTGCATTCACCTTGCCCTCTTGCCCACAGGGGATCTCCAGCAGCACCTGCAGGCCATGTTCATCCTGCTCCGCCCAGAAGACAACATCAGACTGGTAGGTTGGCTTTCTGCTTATCTCCTGTGAACCAATGCAAAGGTTAAGCACCACTTGACAAATACACCTGTGTAACTCAGGGAAGCAGTGGTGTGTGTGTTGGAGTGGTTTCGTCAGCAGGTTTAGGGAGTCTTTGCAACCACAAAGGTAGGAAAGCAGCTTTTGGTTGTGAAAGGCCTGCTTTTTGGTTGTTCAGTGAGATATTTGATGGCTAGAAGGTTGTCTTTGAACCAAGTACTGAGTATCTATGCTCCCAAAATACATTGTAACAATTGCCGGAGAGGATGGGAGAATTGTCTTGGTGTCCTCTTTAAGTCAACAGTAGGTGACTTCTGTCTGACCAGTGTGAGCATCTGACCTTCTGTGAGAGTTCATTTGTGTTCCTCACTCTGCTGTCCTGACTTGTGGCATCCCAGAAGGCCATGGCTGAACAGTGGGACCCCCATGTAGCCATGCACCTGCACTGAACCTTGGCCTTCTGCTTTCCTGGGCTGTTGCCTCCTATAATGATGAAAAATCAACGCTGTTCTTAGCATTGATGCACAGTCCTGAAGAGCTCCAGAAGCCAACTGTGAGCAGTGAGGAATTTGCCTGGGACATGTTGAAATGCTCTACAAGGCCAGGCATGACTGCTGTGAGTCTGCACCTTTCATCACTCAGTAGCCTGAAGTTTGTTTCCTGTGTTTTCTTGGTGCATCTTAGCAACGTCTGCCCAAAGAAGGACTGCCAGCATCACAAATGTTATTCTGACACCTCTGGTTTGCTGAATCCTCCTGAGCTGTGCTGGAGATGGAGTGATTGGATAAGTATAGCTAGGAAACAGCCAAGGTTACTATGGAATGCTTTAGCTTCCCGAGTGACCACCGAAAATAATGTGCCGTAAGCAAGCCAAAGAACCTACTCCCCTAAACTTTGCCAGGCACACCTTGCTGTCACTAAAATTTCAGTGAAAGTGATGGGAATAGGGGTTCTCAATGCTTTTCAGAATTCAAGCCAGGGTTAGAACACTGGAAACTATTGAACAAGGCATTGTTCAGCGGTATCACTGGCTGCATTGTGTGATTTGGGACAAATTAGCCTTAACAGCTGAATAAGGACTTTGTGGGCTGAGACATAAACCCTTTTGTCCAGAGCTACATTTGGAATGCTGAAATCTTGCATGAGGTTAAGTTCGATAGTCTACTTGAATTTAATTGATTCTTGACGAACGAAGGGTGTGCAGGGCTGCAATGGACTCTCATAAAACAGCAGATACAAATGAGATTTGAAATACAAACACTACTGAGAGAAATGCATTCTCTTCATTTTGTTGGCTGCTGTCATTTGGAGGGCCAGCTTCACAGCTCAGGGGGCAGCAGAGGAATCTAATCCTCTAAAAACCTACACTTAAACTTTGGAACAGCTCTTGTTTCTTGGAGCTGTTGGCAGAGGTTTTTAGCCTTCCATGAGAGCAGGATTAGAGCCATGGTACCAGTGTAAGATCAGTAGGAAAGAGGAAAGGGAGTTAAGAATGCGAAGTGGTTGAACATGTTCCTGTAGCTTAGCAGAGCTGGGAACTTGAAAGCTGGACACACTTTGTTTTGTCTTCAAATCATTTATCTCCATGAGAAATGTGTTCTGGTATGAAACACCTACTATCATGGAGCATGAAAGGTTAGTATGAACTTCTTGGAATGTGCTGTTCATAAGGGCTGGTGAAATGTCACATCATACTTCTGATGATACAAGAATGCAGCAGAAGATAAAGTTGGCTTGTGTTCAGGTGAGCCTAAAACTGAAAAAGAATTTGGCTGGCCCTGAAAGGACTACAGGGGATGACTTGTTTTGAGCAGACTACAAATAACCTTCCCAAATTGAGGAGAAGGCAGCTCTGTGTAGATGAGCTGGTTGAGAAAGGACTTTCCATCTCATCACAGTCCCTGAAGCCAGGCCACCCACCCTAGAGTAACTGGGATTTCAAATATCTTCATATAAAAGGCATCAGAGCACTTGGTGTGCTCCTGCTGGCAGGTGAGCATGTGAACTAGCACTTCATGGAAAGGTTAGAGATTCATTTGTGGTTTGATAGGCACGTTGGGGCTCTAATAGTAACTTCTGAAGTTGTCTGGTTTATAGTGTCAATTCTGCTGTTTTAATACTCCAGTAAATTTAGCAAAACACATCTGCCCAATCATGGTTCTTCACTTTGTGCTAAGGGTGTAAGTGTTGAACCCAGAGATCACACTGAGCCATGCCCTATTTCTCTTACCTGGCCTCTGAAAATCCCAGCCTACCAGTGTGTAGCTGCGTGACCTTTGCTCGCTGTTTGTCTTGCCCTGTTCTAAGGGGTCTTGCATCAAGACTTCCCTTTACTGATGGCCAAATTGGTTTAGCAAAGTAAGTTAGGTTTTGTTAATCCTCTTGCTGCTGGACTGTCCTCAAGAGAAGCAGAACAGAAACTCCTGTGTGGATGCCCCAGACATGGGGCAGCTGTGTCTGTCTGCTCCCATTTTAGGCAAGTCTGTGCTGTTTGTTGAGGTTTGGTTCCTAATGTAGATAATTACTTTAACCACCAAGACCTTGGTGATTACATGCTCTTCTAGGTTGAAGAGCACCTTTCTGTTTTCTCACAAGTGGTTAGTTCTAGAAACAGCCATCTTGGGGAGAATTCACACCTTGAAGGACTGACCACTTTGATCCTCCGTGTTTCCAAAGGAATCCCAGTGACTCAAGAAGCAAGAAGGAAAATAAGGCTGGTTTTAGCATGACTTATCCTAAGGAGATGGGGTGGGGCACAGTCTCTGGCTGTACAGAGCACGGCTGTCTGCTGGCATCAGCATTTGGGTAGTTTCTGTTGGTCTTTGGTCCAACTGGGCAAGTCTGGAAGACTCTGTCAACACCATCTCCTGCCTGCACTTGCTATTCCACCCCATCACCAGAGCTGCTGCTCCCTGCAATGCCACTGGGAAGCTTTCCCTGCCACACTCAGCATTCCCTGCCACAGAGCACTCTGTTGGAATGCCGAGCTCTGTTCAGCTGCCAGGCACTGGTTTGACCTTTGTTATAGACTCCACCACATGTTGTGGTCAAGATTTCCCATCTGGTGGACAGGAGAGCTCTGAGGAGATCAGAGGGGGCTTCCTCTAAACTGGCAGCTGCCACTCTGACCTCAAGACCAAGTTGTGAATAACTAAAGGAGCACGTTGGAAAAAGCAGCCTACTCCTGAGAGATCTCACACAATGGTTAATTTCTTAGCTTTTTTAAGGATGACTGTTTAAACTGGGGTCTCTGAGCCATGACCTCCTGTGAGGGCCACCAAGAGACATCTACACAAACTGTGGCTTGGGAGGGCTGCTGATGTTTGAGGAATTTGGGTTCAGTTTGTGGAGGATATCACACACCACTTCAGACTTCAGCCTCTAGGTTTCAAGGAATTCAGGAACCAGGTCCTGTTGCAGTAGGCAGGGTCTGTCTGCAGCAATCTGCAAGGCTGGGCTGGGAAGGCTCCTTCTCCCCCTGTTTGCTCTCTGCAGGCCCTGCTCAAAGTTCAAGCAGCACTTTAACAATGTGGTAAACACTGAGGCCAGATAGAGTCTTGGGGTCGGATTGGGCCATCCAAAGTTAAGGTTTAGTATACAGAATTGAGACACTTCCTTTCTAGGGATGGCCTAGTTTCTCTAGTTTGGATCCTGTGACTAAAATAGCTGCAAACAGCTTGGAACTGGGTCCAAAAAGTGTTGCAAGTAAAGGCTGCCTGCTGCAAGTGTTGATAAGCAAAACTTTCAGTGCTGGGCTCCCTTCCCCAGGCTCCTCATTAACCAGCAGTCTGTCTGCAAGACTTCCTGGAGTCCCTTCAGTTCTCACTTCCTTGTGGCTTCTGGAGGAGCAGCTCACCTCAGTGCAGCCTTCCAGGAGCTTCAGTGTTGGTCTGACATTCACAGTTGAAGTTGCACCGCTCCCTGAATGCTCTCAGTAGTATTTGATTTGGGGGATTTTGGGCTGAACACCAGTCCTTCCAGAGCTCTTTTGGCACTGGGGTATAAGTGAATGTGGCAGGAGCAACGAGGCACAATGACTTTCACCTTTCCTGGGCAATCTGAACCAGTGAAGGATACAGCTTCGTCATAGGGATATCTTTTCCTGCCAGGTGTAAGGCAGTATGGTTGCTTTTGCACTGAGGAAGTTGCCAGAAGAATTCAAAGGCCCAGCAGGAAACCACATATTAATTAGATCCTGGTTGTCTGTCCAGTTGCCTGGGAAGCTGGTGGAAAGAGACTCATTGGAGCTGTTGTAGCACACAGTAGTTAAGAGGAAAGATTTGGTTCTTGGGGCAAAGCCTTCTGAAGGTGAAGGTTCAACACCCATCTGTCTTCACTGATGGTCCACAAAGCTCACTGGGCTGGGATCAGAGGGCTGTAGGTTGTTCAGAATCAGCTTTGGTGGGACAGAGCAGGGCCTGCAAACAGGTGTGCAGAGTGCAGCAGGAACGTGCCAGCTGTTGAGGAAAGCACCGTGTAGGAGTAAAGCACTTCTTACCCAGCTGAGGAGCGTGGGACATCCGTACCAGTCCAGACTGCATCACTGCTTCTGCACCTGTCACTCAGCATGAAAAGGTGGCCTGTAAAGGTAATAATGTGTATTTTGCTGACTGCACTGCTGATCTCTTCCCCTTCTTTTCTTCAGGCTGTAAGACTGGAAAGTACCTACCAGAACCGCACTAGATACATGGTGGTGGTGTCCACCAACGGCAGACAAGACACGGAGGAGAGCATTGTCCTAGGAATGGATTTCTCTTCCAATGACAGGTACTCAGAGTGTCCAGGTGGGGAAGTCCTTGTGCTCACCCCCACACAAGTTAACTGTAGAAATCACTCTCTGGTGTCCTGTGTTTTCTGGGGATAGGCTGCTTCAGCTTTTCTAGCCTAACATTTTTCTTGAGATCCAGAATTGCCTTTTTTTATTTCTTGAGAGGAGGTGGTAAATGTGAAGGCAACAGTGCAGGTCAGCATTTCCCTCATTCCTCCAAGCATCAGGCTTCTGTGAGGATGTTCAGTGTCTCTGAATGGTAGGGTCCCCAAGCCCTGCATCTGCACATCAGAGACAGGGACAATCTTCATGCAAAGAAAGAAAAAGCTGCAGTTAGAGGAGCTGGACCTCAGCGTTCAGGAGAGCAGGTAATAAGAAAGGGACTGTCAGGCAGCCCCTTGCCAAGGTCATGGCACACAGGCCTGATGGCAGTGTCAGGGTTGGTGATGGCAGATCTTGCACACCATGTGCTGTCCCCAGGCAGCAGTGTGTCATCAGAGTTTAGTGCTTCTGCTTCATTCATTTAAATTCCTGCTGACCTTTCCACAAGGCTGCAGAATGTGGCTGGGAAGCAGCTTTTGCTGCTGGAGGGGCTGCAAGCCAGGTGACAGCAACCAGCAGCTTCAGGGCAGAAGCTTCACATTTAGAAGGGGACAGTGGGCACTTTGGAGAGGGCATGGAGGCACATGACTCTTAAAAAGAGTTTTAAGTAAATCTTGGCCTCTATTGGAAGACAATCAGCTGGATATTCAGTCTTGGAAAGTTTCATACTCATGCTTACTTCCAGCACAGCTGCCACAGGAATGAGTCTTACTTTTGACACTACTTGGAATAAATTACTTCCAAGTACTTAGTAGGATCACTAGAAAATATTTTTGAACTATTTGGGTAAGAAATTGCCTTCCAAACATTGCCTGCTGGTCACAGCAGCCACCATGCGTGGTTTGGATGCTGAGCTTGGGTGATGCCTGCTAAAATGGGGGACCAGCTTGATGCACCCCTGACTCCTGTCTCTGCACACATGTGCACAGCTGTGACTCAGGGATGCTCTTGCCTTGGGGCAAGAATAACTTGTCCTTGCACAGGTTGCTGTGAGCTTGGAACTTGCTGTTGGCTGTGATGTACCACCTTTGATAACTGAGAGCTCACTGGTATTCAGTCTCTAATAACACAGCAGGGTCGTTTTAGCTTTCTGCTGGAGTTCCTGGGGTTCTGGATGGTCACTGTAATCCACCCTCCCCAAGCCCATTTGGTATTTATAACTCCATGTAGACTTGTTGCTATGGTCTCTGATAAGAGCTCACTGAACAGTATCACTAAAAATACTCTGGCCACCTTGGGAAGCCTTTTAAAAACACATCTTTCCATGAGCTCATCTCATGTTGTCAACAGAAATAGCTGCAGTGTCTCCTGGTGCTGGGCACCAGGCATGTGCATTTCCAGGGCTCCCTGTCTGACCCTCCAAAGCCTGGTCTCTCCCTCTTCCCACTCTTCTCTTAAGCTGGAGACTGGCAGGTGTGCTGGAACTGGTGGAAATCCGGGAGCACCTTGTTCAAAGCATAAGAGCAGGAGGCAGTTGAATTCAGTTCTTCAAGATGCTGCTTTGATTATGGGGCAGTTTTGCAGCTTTATGAGATTCAGCTCTTTTCATTTCACAGTGTGGAGCAGGTTGTGTTGGGTTCCTCCGCCCCTGCCTTTTTTCCATCACTTGGTTTCTGCTTTTGACTTGGGTTTTTGCTCAGCCTTACAGAAAACTTGGGGGACTGTGGGGGCAAAGAGAGCAAAGCAGCTGAGAGAGGAGTGGGATTGCCAGGAGGTGTCTGTATGGGATGGCTGTTGTGCTCATTCTTGAGGTGTGTGAGGGTGAGGAAAGGTCAGGAGTCAGCCACCGGTGATAGGCTGTGATTACCAACCTGCCATGCTGCCAGTCATCCTGCTATTGCACTGCTCTGCTCCCAGTCCCCAGGAGCTGTGGCTGAGGGACAAACAAGAAAATAAAGCTGTGGATTGCCAGATCAGAGCTAGAACCAAACCTCTTGAGCTTGAGAGGGATTAATCTGTAAAGAAAGAAGGCCTTGAGCTGACCGAAGACTGTGAGCCCACTCTGATCTTCTGCACAAAGTTCAGTGGTTTTGGATCCTGTTTGCTCTTCTCCTGGGTGTGTTAACCCTTTAAGCTTGCTTGGAAAGATAGTGCTGTGCCCTGAGTCTGGTTAGTGATCCTTGCCAGGCCCCTGTAGAACAACACTGGTGCTGTTTGTCTCTGAAACAACAGTGGGATTTTTCTTTTTCCTAATGAATACAAAAATATGCAACTATTGCCACGAAATTAGAATAATAACATGGTGCTGTAGTAGATAGACTGACTTTCTCTTTCTCACTGCAGTAGCACTTGCACGATGGGCTTGGTGCTGCCGCTCTGGAGTGACACCTTGATCCACCTGGATGGGGATGGGTGAGTGCCTTTTGTGTGTTCTGTGTTAATACAACTTAGAACAAGGTGCATGGGGAAGGATTCCAGCGCTTGCAGAGCCCTCACAGGTGCAGCAGCCCTCCTCTGTTGACCTGTATCAGGTTAGTAGGCTCAAAGGCCCTCAGTCACAGTGGTTGTGGCAGGGAACACCAGTAATTGACTTATCTGTGAATAAACACGCACTGAGACAGTGGCTTATGTGTGTGTTTAAGCTGGAGTAAAGGAGCTTTTACTGGAGAGTGGGTGTGTAGTGAAAGCTCCTTAAAGGGATCCTATTATGTGTTCCTCCATCATGCTTGCAGCAGGCAGGACTCAGCCCAACATAAAGCAAGAATGATGTTTCCCTGCCAAATAGACACCTGACTTGCAGACTCCTGTTTGTGCCAGTTACTCAGGCTGTCCAGTGCAGTGCATGGAATGACTTTTCTTTCCTTGGTAGCTGCCCCAGGATCTCTTTAGCTGGACTCTGTTGCTCCCAGCTGTGGCACTGAATTTGTGTTGCCAAGGTAAACAGCACAGCCCAGCACTGTCCCACTGTCTTAGTTTCAATCCCAAACAGCAGCTGCTTAAAGAAGTTATCTTAGAGCTTTTAGTGTGCTATTTTGATCTGTTTGCTAGCTGAACTCAGCAGTGTATGCATAGGGCTAGACCTTTGCTGTTCTAATGTGCTACAGACTATCAGTTATTAACTAAAAAGTGACTTTTGGGACACATTTTTACTGTGCCTTTTTTCTTCTCACCAGAGGGTTCAGCGTATCAACAGATAACAGGGTGCACATATTCAAGCCTGTGTCTGTACAGGCAATGTGGTAAGTACTTACTACAAGCTGTCCCAGTGATCCTTTTTCCAGGTGTTTTAGCTGCTTAAGCTCTTAAAAACCAGGTGGTATTTTATGTTACTGTTATCTTGTGACCTGCTTGAGCAGCCAGAAGTTTCCTTCAGAGACAGGGAAGGAAGTTTGGTACCAAAGGGAAAAAAGACATGTAAGTGCTGGTGTACAGCAGCTTTGTCTCAGCTGAGGGCAGGAAGGAATAGGGTAATTTTCCTTGCAAAGGGCTGCTGCTTTGAGCCCAAAGTCACACTGCTTTGAGTATATGTTAGAAATATTTTGAGATATGTTCATTGTGATAGAGGAAAGAGAAGCGGCTTGCATTTTTCTTTCCTTGTAGGGTGGTTCATGTAGTGATCATAAAAGTATTTCTGGCTCAAGCTTCTTTGCATTGCAAAAATACATTGCCTGTCAGTGATGCTGCTGTCACCCCAGTGATTTTGACCTGGATCCTTCTGATCCCAGTCAAAGATTTAAAATAAGCTAAAAATAGGAGAGGGGGATTTGTTTCCCAGCAGCAGCTGAAGAAACTTCTGACATCCCTCGTGCAGTGAGAGAGGGCAGACACCTAAACATGTCAGTGCAGTCCCAAGCCCTTGGTTGTGCATGTGTGATTCCTGGGTGTCCCTGCCCTGCACACAGGACAGCTGATGGCACAGTAGGAGCTGTCAGCACCCTATCTGGGACACAAACTCTGTGCATCTTATTTAGGGCTTGGGTATTTGTAGCAGATTTTGGAACCAGAGACACGTGTGCCTCTGCCCTCTGAATTGTGTGCACCTTCACTGCTATCCAGGCTTGTTTTGGCATGCTCCAATTAAGACATGCAAGCTCTGGCAGCGTGTGGGAATCCACAGCTTTGCAGGACAGCCTCGTGCACAGTGCCAGGGGTTTGTACCAACTGATGAGACATGAGCAGCATCCTGGATTTGGCTGCTGCTTAGTGCTTGATACCAGCCTGAGGAAGAAATTATAAACCTACAAGTGTTGTTCCCTTGCTAGGTCTGCTCTGCAGAGTTTGCATAAGGCTTGTGAAGTGGCACGGAGCAACAATTACTACCCAGGGAGCCTCTTCCTGACGTGGGTCAGTTACTACGAGAGCCACATCAACTCGGACCAGTCCTCGGTCAACGAGTGGAATGCCATGCAAGATGTGCAGTCCCACCGGCCCGACTCGCCCGCCCTCTTCACTGATGTGTAAGTTGGGCTGGCTCTGCTGAGCCAGTGTTTGTCCCCAAATGAGGAGAGAGTGTCCATGAGAGATTGGTCTTAATTAGATATTAATAAGGAGAGGCTTCCTGTTCCGTGTAATAAGTGGACTCCTGGTTAGGTAAACACCAGCACTGGAAGTTTAGCCCTCCTGGGGCTCCCTTGCATCTCCTCCAGCCTCTGTTTTCAGTTTAGTTGTTTACCTTGGGCTTTAGGCTTGCAGACCTTTACTTCTGCAAGGTAAGTCCCATGTTGGTGAGAGAGGTGTGGTGTACCTCAGCCTTGTCTCTGCTGGTTTTGTCCTCTTCTTCCAGGCCTGGAAGGAACAGGTTTCTCTGGACTTTGCTCTTACACTGGCACATGTCTGAGCACACGTTTAGACTAACGTGGTCTTTTTATCCTTACTCAGTTAATTTTGCTGTAAAGTGACGTGTTTATGTGTGGACTTCTGAGCCTGTGAGCTCAGAAACATCCTCATCTCATCCATCTGAAACACCTAAGAATGGAGGCAAAAAGCAATGCAGGCTTTTGTCCTTCTGAGGAGCTTTGCAAGTGTGGAACAGGACAGTGTGTAGGTTCCAAGATGCCTCCAGCTAAATGCTTGGGTATCAGGAGATAGATGGTCCAAAACAGTGGCTGAGGTGTATGGGTAGACAATTTGGAAAGGCAAAATTTATAGGCTGTATCAACATTCAAGGTTTACCACCCCTGTCATTAGTAAGTGCTGATGGTACTGATACCATATAACCTGAAAGGTAGTCTGTGACCAGATGTGGTGCCAAGTGTGAGGGTTTTCACTTGCCCATTTTGTAATTACTTCACTGGCCCCAGCTGCTTTCCCAGGATAATAGTGCCTTTGGTTGATTTATGCTCCCAGTTATTTCCTGTTCCTGGACTCCAGTGAGTGAATAATGATGCTAAGCAGTTGTTCAGCTGTGAACAAGTCTTCACACTTGATTGTTTTTTAATGTACAAGGCGGGTGGCTGAAAAGTTTTGGCAGGCTGACAGATTAATATTTTCTTGTAGTTTTTCATATATAAATTTTATCTAACCCACCCTTTCCCTGGTGGCACCTTGAAATTAAACTATTTCTTTGGGACACTTAAACAGCATTCTCTTAATGGAATCCTGAAATAATGCATGAGGTTAAAAGAACCAGGAACTTCCATGATTTTTATTTGTGAACCACCAGTTGAACACTTGTAACATCCATGCCCTCCCCAACCTGGCAGTCTTCCAGAGAAAGGGAAAGATGGTGGGAGATGTCACTGCTGGGTCCCTTCTAAAGATGCTGGGTGAGCCAGCCCCATGCTGCTGCTCTGCTGCAGCTTCCCCTGGTGTTACTCAGGCTATTTTTGCAGCTGGTGATAAGGCCCCTGGCAGCAGAGGCGGGAGGAATGCAGAGGCTTAGCTGCCCTTGTTTCTCCATGTAAGGAGTTTTGGAGCTGTTACCTTTCCAAGAAAGGTAGGGAGAGGCTTAGATATTGCTCCAGAGGGTATAATGCAGCCTTCCCAATTTAAATTTTACCAAATACCAGGGGTTCTCTGAATGACTACAATGGATTAGGAGCATTCAGTTGGTGGCTTTCATATACAACTGTGAATCTAAACTGGGCTTTACTGTCACCTGAATTCCCTCCAGCTGAGGACATGCCTGGGGGAAGTAGTGTGAGAATCTGAGACTCCACAGAGTATGCAGTCTATACCTATTTTAAAAGTGTCATGAATCCAGTTTGTTTTCCCTCCCAGTGACTCTGTTGCTTTCTTCTGACAGCCCAACTGAGCGGGAACGCACGGAACGGCTGATCAAGACCAAATTAAGGGAGATCATGATGCAGAAAGATTTGGAGAACATCACCTCAAAAGAGGTGAGTGCTGAGGGTGCAGCACTGGAAATGCTCCTGTGCAAACTAAAGAGCTCTGTGCTTCATGCCATGAAGAAAGGCCAGAACAAAAGCTTCACATGAGTTCCTTGTGTCCCTCCTACCCATGCAGATACGCACGGAGCTGGAGATGCAGATGGTGTGTAACCTGCGTGAGTTCAAAGAATTCATTGACAATGAAATGATAGTGATCCTTGGGCAGATGGACAGCCCCACACAGATATTTGATCATGTCTTTTTGGTGAGTCTAACAGTGAATACAGAAGTAAACACTCCTAACACTTTTTGCTATGAGTTGGTTGACACAGGGGCTTCTGGAAGAAGTTGAAGGAATTCTGAAGGAAAGATTGGTTGATCCTGGGATCACATACTCTTGAGCAAGACAGTAATGAACAGGAGCAGCTTGGCTTTTTGGCTGCACTAAGCTTTGCCCTGTAGCACCAAGCTGTAGACCCTGTACCTAGAGGATGGAAGGGACAAGGTCTTAATTCTAACAGTTTTTGAGGGCTGTTTCCATTGATGTAAGACCAGTTTTGTGGCTTTTAACTGTCCAGGGTATCCACATACCAAGTTCTTATGTTTGGGGAAGACGTAACTGTAGCAAAGAGGGAGGGGAGCTGTGTTACATCCAGGTGGAAATGACACTCTTGTAACATGGAAAGCTCTGAGTTTGTGATCCAGGAGAAACAGAGTAACATAACAAAGAATCCTGGAGTTCAGTCACTTAAGGAAACATAAACATTTTGCTGTTTAATGTTTTGCTTGCTTAGTTGCTGCTGGGGCCTGTCTTAATTACTGCAGCTCCTTCTGGTGAGTCAGCGCTCTGCTGGATTTCCCAGCCCTGGAGCCATGGACACAGGTTTGGTTGGGCTGTCTAGCCTGTGAGCTTGGCTCAACTTTAAACAAAGCTATTCCTCTTGGACCAGCTGGAGAGGGCCTCTCCCAATCTCTGCCTCAGAAGGGATGGTCTAATGTGAGCACTCCCAGGATATCATGTTGGGGTAGAGCCAGGAAACTTGGAAGTACCTACGATGTAATGGATGTTTTTTTGCAGACTGTGTTATAAGGAGAGAGAGGGACCTGTTACAGGCTTATGGTGCTGGCCAAAAGCTGTTACAGGCAGCTGGATCCACTGCAGGGCTTGGAGTCTTGGCTCTGAGTGCATTTAATAGGGAGAAAACCTTTCAAACAAGGCTTGCAGGCAGCACCAGGAAGAGCTGTGGTTGATGTGTGGAATAAAAGTGTTTGCAGAGCAGCTGCTGTGGTGAGGAGCAGTGCTGCTGGGGCTGGGCACCAGCTTCACCCAGGAGCATGTGTGCTGCAAGGCAGGGTTGTGTTGTGAGGGCTCAGGAAGGCAAAGAGTGTTTCCTCCCAGGTGGAGGCAAGAACCCCGTGGGATCATTTAAGGAGTGCTAAAAGAACTAAGCAGGAAATAAGAGAACTAATGTTAGTAATTGTGGATCAAAGGACAGGAGAAAAGGCTTTTTCACCCCTGCAGCATTGTTCTCCCTACCTGTGGAATCTGATGGTTCCCAGGCCTGAATTAAATTGTTCTTCCTTGACTGAAAGAGACAACATTAAATGGAGTCTGGGCCTTGGTAAATACAATCAATCATCTTCATCTGGATTGTCGTTCCATTTGGGAGGCATTTTAGGGCACAGAAGCAGAGAGCTTGTGCACCTTAAATTTTGAAGGAAGCATTTGAGTGGTTTTATCTTCAGTCAGGTTTGTGTTTGAGCAGAAAGCAAGCAGCTTGGAGGCCCTTGTATGTGCTGCAGAGGAGAGGGTTACCTAGCCAGGGTTAGTTAAATATCTTCATTTCTCTGCTCACACAGGCTTTGAACATGGGGAGAAGAGGTGTAACCCAAGTGAGCTTAAGTGTTGCTGCCTTTGATGTTCAGGATGGGTGTTTCATGTATAAACAGCACCTGGATGGTTCTTAAATGCAGTTTCTCTTCTGTGGGGCAGAACTGGCAGCAGCCTCCAGGGAAAGGGTGGAGTGGTCCTGTCTTGCTGAGGTTGATTTGTCAGCAGCTTGCAGGAAGTGCCAACACACAGTGCTGGGCTCTTGTTGGCAGAGCTGTTTCTTGTTTCAGAAGGGATCTGGTTAATGGGGTGAGAGGGTGAGAGAAGATGCTGAGCATCTGTCCTGGTTCCCACTTGTGCCCTGGTTCCCTGTGCCCAAAGGACCCCCAGCTCTCCAACCCTTGGCTGGTCAGCTTCCTCCTCTGGTTCACTGGTGACTATCCCTCCCTCCACCAGTTGCCTGTCCATGCCTTCCTTCTGCCTGATGTGTCCCTTTGCATGTTTTCCCTGCAGGGCTCAGAATGGAATGCCTCCAATTTGGAAGATTTGCAGAACAGAGGGTGAGTAGCTTCAGGCCATCAGCTTAAAAGCAAGAGCCTGGCCTTAACACTTTTCTATGCAACAAACCATATTCCATACCTGCTGTGTAACCTGAGTCTTACTTAAGCATTTGCAGATCCAAACAAGCTTTTGCTTCCTCCAAACTCCTTGTCCCACAAACAGGCACCCTAAAGTAAAAGAATCTTACTTCTGACCTTGACTAATGTCCCCAAGGCAAACAAAGGAAGGCAGCAAGCTCGTAGCTATAAGTAGTAAAAAGCTGCAATTACTGAACTGGATGCTGCATAGTTGGCTCCCTGCCCTCGGCCCCAGCCCATGGTTCTGGACTGATTACAGAGGCACTTCGACCTCCAGGCTGTGGCAGGAAGGAAAATGTGGAGAAGAGCATTTGTTCCTCTGAGTGGGGCCCAGTAGGAAGTAAAGCTCTCAGGCTGAGCACTGATGGGTTCCTCTGTTTCCTGCTCTTTCTACTTTTCAAGTTTAGATTGTCCTTTCTCTAGACCAGGTGGTTATAAGCACCAAGATTGTGCAATTAAATAATTATTCATGGGTTTGGCTTACTTGTGCCAAACTGGTGGAAAAAACTAATCATGCTGGTGAACTGGTAGTGTAATTCTGTACATCAGAAATTCAGACTGGCAAAATTGACTGTTCTTGGTGAGCTCAGGGTCTGCTGTGGTTTCCTTGAGTCCGACAGGTCCTACTTGATTGCCAATGATCTCATACCTGATTGGGAAAAGGGATGTCACTCTCTTGCAGTGCCCTTGTTCTGCCTGATATCCCAGCATGAGTGCATTTCATAAGTATCTTACAAGTAACCCTCAGGGCTAAAAATACTGAGTGCTGTATACATAAATACCACACGCTTTCTCTAGCAGTTTCCTTTCAAGAAAATTTAGGGATAAGAAATAAATCCTCCCCAGTGGCTCATTGTCTGTTACATCTCTCTGTAGTTATGTTATGTGTTTGTTTAGCTCTGGTGTTATTGGGAGGCTTAGTCTTCCATCTTCCCATGGTTTTGGTGCAGCAGGAGGAGAGATTCACAAAAGGGCTTGGAGAAGGTGTGCAAACACTAATTGCAGGAGCTCCTGTGGCACAAGTGTTGCTGACATGTAGAACAGAAGTGGTGGGCAGTGTGACCTGACATTGTGCAGAGGAAGTTTCTATCCATGGATCTCTGTTAGATCAGGCTCTAAACTGCCCAGCAAAATCTATTGTCTGTGTTAGCTGCTGCTTCCTTGCATTAATTCCCAGTTTCCCAGGAATTTTATTCAAGAGTGCACTTCCAAATGCCTTTGGCAAAGCAAGGCAAGGCTGCAGTGTAGCAGTGGGACATCTCTTTGAACTGGCTGTGTTTCTCTCTGCTGTTCCCATGCAGGGTACGGTACATTTTGAATGTGACTCGAGAAATAGATAATTTCTTCCCTGGGCTCTTCGAATACCACAATATCCGTGTTTATGATGAAGAAGCTACAGATCTCCTGGCTTACTGGAATGATACCTACAAATTCATCTCCAAGGCAAAGTAAGTCTTTGCAGAAAACACAACACACACATTTAGAAGATAGATACTAAGCATTTTGTTCTCCTGCTGATTTGCTTAACTGCTTTTCCTCCTTGCCTACCTAGCATCACAGCATTTTCATTTTGAGGTTTGCAGTAGAAGAGCATCTCTGTGCTAGAGGCTGCCTTGAACTGCTTAGTATCTGTCTGGGATGTGTTTCTAAATTGTGACACCTCGTTTGTGGTACAAGTTCTCTTTTCACTTGGAATACAGCTTGATGCCAGTGGGTCATTTGGGCTGAGCTCAAGGGTGCCACACTAGTCTTCAGAGGCTTTCCTGTATCTCTGTGTTTTTCCACTTTGCAATAACAGCTTCAGAAGAGCTGTTGTAACAAAATCTCTTAGGAATATTAATGGGACCTTGTTCTTCAGTTTCTTTGTGTGTCTTGCTCCAGATTGTAAATTGGATTATCAGATCACATCCCAGACTCCAGCTGTGGCCACAGTGTTGAAAATGTGTTTGATAATGCTCCGGTAAAGAAGCTGCTGTTTTCTTAAGCTTGTCAGATGTTTTCTGTTTACTGATCATCTTCTGTTCTTTCTCCCACTTCAGGAAAAATGGTTCTAAGTGCCTGGTGCACTGCAAGATGGGAGTGAGCCGCTCAGCATCCACAGTGATTGCCTATGCCATGAAGGAATATGGCTGGAACCTGGACAGGGCTTACGACTACGTGAAGGAACGGCGCACCGTCACCAAGCCCAACCCCAGCTTCATGCGGCAGCTGGAGGAGTACCAAGGGATCCTGCTGGCCAGGTGAGTGGAAGGAATGACCATGATTATCCATGTTGAGGCATAACACTTCAATGGTTGGCTCAGGTTTTTTTTTAGTCAGAGCTTGTATCACTGTGTTGTGCAAGCTCGGGGTCTTAGGAAAGGTAGCACTCTGTTTTCAGGGTTATCTCAGCTGAGCCTGGGAAAATGGGTGTAACAAGGAGCTGTCAGGAAGCTGTTTGACTTCTAGGATGTTTGGTTTTTGGGAAGTAGCATCCCATGAAGTGTTATCTGAGTGCAGCATTCAGAGTTATGCAGGCTCCAGCAGAGATAAATGATGTCCCTGTTGCTTGTAACATCATTTGTCAAGGATCTCGCTTTGTCTCCTCACAGTTCCCTGTTGAACATGCCCCTCCTCAGCAGCTGGTCTGGTTTTATTTAGATCCTTTTGGTAAGTGTTAGTGTGAGGGGAGGGGACAGGATGTTCTGTGCATTGCAACAGTGGTGTTTATTCCTGCCTGGAGTCCTGAGGCTGGTCTGGAGCTGGGCCTGGGTATGGGCAAGTGTGTTGTAATCCCAAGCCTATCACCTGACTAGCAAAAAGACATAAATATTGCATGTTTTTAGTCTGTGTTAAGCAATGTGTTCACGTGATCAGCAGGAAGGAGGTAGTGATACTCTGTTTTGCCAGGTTATGGTATTTTGTTTGGGATCCTAGTGTGCTTTGCCTGGGAGCAGATCTGCAGCAAACACAATTACCCAATCTGAGCCTCCTGCCACAGGAGGTGGATCTCAGCAGGTTTGGACAAAAGTAAATTTCAAAGCTTTTTGGTGTAATTGGGAGATGCTTGCTTTTTGTAAAATCATTTAGGTTGGAAAACAGCTTTAAGGTCAAGTCCAGCCATTGTTTTATATGCTATTATTTACAGCAGCTGTGTCACTTATGTACTGTCTTTAGGGCACACTTCTTACCTCTGTCCCCTGCTTGATTTTGTCCCTTCATGTCAGTTCTGTCCACTTGCAAAGACCTCCATTCCCTTTCATTGTAATAACTTTTTCTTCCTCCTTTGTTCTCCACCTGTTCACAGCAGCCTGGCTGTGTTTGTTGCTGGGCCAGGCCTGGATTCCAAATTTTTACACCAAACCCTTGGTCTAAGCTCCCCTGTCACTGGAGTGTGCTTCCTCTTTCCCTCTCTGCACAGATAAACAACCTCAGGGCTCCTCCCAACTTATTCCCTGACCAGGTGCACCCACAGGATCTTCATCCACCACCTCTTCCCATGCCTCCCTTCCTCTCCCCTGCTCCCCAAACCCTGCCTGCCATAGTGACTCTTTTTCTGTCTAAAAAGCAGCCAAGTAGTATCGAGTCTCAGGACAGATCACATGGAATAGACAATTTTAAAAAATAGTGCCCTGCTGGACTGAAACCCTTTGAGACAGACACCACACCTGCCTTGAGAGCCTCATGTGACACCAAACATGCTGCTGGCACCAGTTAGTAAAGGTCAGTGCTTAACTCTGGGCCAGAGGTGACCTGACCAGTATACTGTGCATTGGGCAGACTGGGAAATTAGATCTCATTGGTGTAGATTGGATGGGGAAAAATAAGCTTTCTAGATGTGAAAAATGCACCAACAGGTTGGTGAACACCTGTGAGGAGCTCTGGTGTAGGAGCAGCTGGTATCTCACATCTTCAAGCTCTGAACCCAGCAGTTGGGTTTGGGTAATCTGCCAGTCTGGTAGCTGGTGACATGCCTGCAAATCCACCCTGCACAAACATTTTGGTTAAGGATTATTTTTCCGTGTCTTTTAGTAATTTATTTTTTGGGGGTATATCTTTCCTGCTGCCACCATTTATAGCATGTGGCCTCCCTTGCACTGAAGCACAACCCTGCTCTGCAAGTCCTTGTACAATGGCACAAACAGGATTACTTGTGAGGCTTTAAAAAATGCAAGAGCAGTGCGTTACATCTGTGTAGGACAAAAAAGCCTGCAGTAAATGAAGCTTCACTGAAGCAAGGAATGGCCCTTCCATGCTGCAGAAACTCCCTCTTTATCCACTTCCTCTCTCAGCTCCAAACTGTTTCTTTTCCTCTTTTCTTTGTGTTATTTAGCTTTGCCCTCTGGCCTCCTTGTTTATTGCTGCAGTATTCCAGGACAGGTAAAAAAACCAAAAACAAAAAAACAACAGATTGACACTCATGTGACTGCTCCAGTTTCAGGGGGAAGGAATGTGAGGGCAGCCATGTGCTCACACTATCCAGTTACGGTTTTGTGCTGGGGTTATAGCAACTGGGATATGTTTTCCAGCTGTAAAATGAAAACCCCCTGCCTGCTTTTAGTCACAACAACAAGTGTGTTTTGGTCTTTGGGACTGTCATGCTTCCTGGGGTTAGTTAAACTGTCCCCTCCCTCTCTTGATAAACACAGCAAGGCTGAGCCAGGCCTGTTTCTGTTATTAGTTATAGATAAGATACAGGAAACCAGTGTTTGGGATCTCCTGTGCCTTGTGCAGCTTGTGAATCAACAGCAGATTTATACCCAAGCCTGGAGAGCTGGTGGGAGGTGTGGGGGGCTCCTGGTCCAGAGCTGGTGTGGGTACAAGCCCCGGGAATGTTGCCCAGGAAGGTCAAGAGGTGGCTGTGGGCTCTGGGAAGGGAAGTGGGCTCCTGTTCTCTGCCCCTCCACCTCATGCAGGTTGTCAGACTGGGGAAGTGTCAGGTTGGAAGGTAGCACAGCACACCTCTGCCAGTGGTGCTTGACATCTGGTTGGTCCTCAGGTCTGTGCCAGTTGCTCACACAGGAGGGTAATTTTCACTTTCAAAATCAAATGCGCAGCAGAGAGCTGGATTTGAGCACTGAAGTGCCCTCAGAGAACACCAGCAGCTCCCCAGGATGTATGAGCAGAGATGTCAGATGACATTCCATACAGAGCCCAAGCAAGACCCTGCCTCAGGGCAAGCCTGTTTCTGCTGCCTGTGTCAAACTGCTCCAAAACCCACTGGAGATGGAGCATGTGCACCCCAGGACAGTGCCTTTGGCCTCTGATCTTGACCCTCCTCTCCTGTGAAAGGACCTGGTTCTGCCCTGTGTCACACAAGAAGGTTGTCACTGATTATAGGGTTGGAAAGCTAAATCTGCAATGGATTATTTTCCTTAGCTGTTGGGCACCCACAACTGAACTGGCACATGGTAATTAGCTCAGTACCATCTGTTAATTAACTTACCATGGCCACTGGATGTGTCTGGGAGTGCCTGCTCATGCTAGCAAGGGACTGGAGGGGTTTTGCAAGATCTGCAGCTTCAAGGAGGTTTCTGTGGTTTCTGTGTTCCTCCTAGGGGCAATGGGTGGAAACACATCCCTGTGGCCACTCAGCAAACCCTGGCAGCCTGGGCTAGCTCTGGCATTTCATGGCAAGAAGTTGCCTGCAGTGCTCTCTGTCAGGCCAGGTGCATGAGTTGGGGTTTTTGGCAGGTGGAGATTAGAAAGGTGATACAATGCCACTGGCAGTTACTTGGCCTTTTGATGGCTCAGACTTTCCTAAAGGGACTTTCCAGGAGCTGGAGGAGGTTTTGAGCTTCCTTCCTGTGGAAGGTGGGTGGTAATTTGGGCTGTGTGTTTACTGCTGAGGATGTCTTGTGTGTTTTTGCACACACCCACCTCTACTCATCCCACTTATGCCTTGGTTACAAGAGCCAGTTATTGATGACTGAAGCTATTCAGAGAAGGAACCATGAGGGAAGTTGGACTTGATTCAGTGTCCATCACCTGCTTGTGTCCAGCACAAGGGGTTCTCTCTCTTCTGGTCACCTGCTAGCAAATGAAAAAGTGCTGGCTGAGAAAGGACCAAATTCTGCAGTCAATTGAACATTGCATTTGTTGAGTGGATGGATCCAACACTATGAGGAATAGGGAGGGGTGCGTGGAGCAGAATGGTGCCATGCAATTTAGCTCCTGGAAGGTGGCTCATTACTGGAACAACTTCTCCAGCAGCAGGTCTGGCCCTGAGCTGTTCAGGTGAAGCTGCAGTTGTGGTCAGTGACTCCAGCATCTGGCACAGTTTCTGTTTTAGTTTGTGTCCTCTTACAACAAGGTGGATCTGGCTGTGGTATGTGGAAATTACTCACTGTTTTCCTTTGCTCTCCTTCCCTGCAGCAAACAGCGGCACAACAAACTGTGGCGCTCACACTCGGACAGCGACCTCTCGGATCACCACGAGCCCATCTGCAAGGCTGGGCTGGAGCTGAACAAAAAGGAGATCACCACCTCAGCTGACCAGATCTCAGAGGCCAAGACCAATGACAACCAGCAGCCCATGCCTCCCATCTACTCAGCTGAGCTGGACAGGGAGCAGCAGCTCCCAGAGGATGCAAACATGATTGAGGATGTGTGTGTGAAGGAGAGAAGGATCCACTTAGAGTTTACTTGCAGAGACTTCCACGCTGAGCAGATGGAGGACAAGCTGAACCTGAACAATATCAATGGCTGCACAGCAGGGTGTTGTGTAGACTCTGTCCCCCCTGACAACTGCCGTGCTTCTGAGGCCTTAATGCAGCTCCAGCACCCCTTGGAAATAACAGAGTTTCCTGATCTGACAGTGGACGATCTAGAAAAAGATGCCCTTAAGCCCGATATGAACGTGCACTTGGTTCCCATGGAAGAATTCACTTCATGCTTAAAAGACTTCCACCAATCCCCAAACCAAAATTCCCCAGGTCTCCAGCAGAACCCTCAGCCCCAAGTGACAGACCTCAGCACAGACAGGATTGATTTCTTCAGTGCTTTGGAGAAATTCGTGGAGCTCTCCCAGGAGAGCCGGTCACGCACCTGCTCCCATTCCAGGCCAGAGGAGCAGGGGACTGGGAGGAATGGGGTCTCCAGGGTGCCCATGCTGGAAGTGCCACCTGCTGCAGATGGGGGTGCAGATGCTCGAAGGAACAGCCCTGGAAACTCTCCTCAGGCATCCGATGACTCTTCCACAGATGAAGAGCAACAAAAGGTTAAAATAACTCAGGTTTTTTAGGTTTTTTTACTCAGGTTTTTTAGGAACTGCTGCTTGACCCTGTCTGTGGGCTGTTTTCTGCTGTGGGGTGGCTGTGGATGGGATTTTCTAGCCCTGCTTTCACTGGACACGGTGTTTAGGGAGGGATTGCTGGATGTTTCTCCCTTTCTTCACTTTTAGATACTTGCCCTTTTCTGCACTTTTTCCTTAAACATCAGTTTGCTGGCATTGGCAGGGCTGTGAGCTGACCTTGACCTGACCTGCTGTGCTGTTCTCATGAGAAACTTATTTTTGAGTTTTGCATCAGGAGAGCAGAAAGGTGGGACTTGACCCACTAATGTAGCCAGACCCTGAGCCTAGCCAGCATCCCAAATCTGCATGGATATTTATCTGACTTGAGAAATCCACCAAAGAATGGGGCAAAACTAGCCCTTTTCCCTGGCTGGGAAGCACCAACATTGGAGTAGTAAATCAAGGCAGGTGTAAAGCTTCCACTGCTGGAGGAGAGAATAAACCTGTCCAGGTCTGGAGTGATGGGATTGGGGACGTCATGGCTCACTTCTCCTGGGTAGAGAGATGGTCTTGACAAAATTTAGTAACCTCTAAATTTAGGTACCTTTTTCTCATAATTGCTTTTCAGCCTCCAGGACTCTCACAGGGATTGATGATGTCTGGGACCATCATTTTCTGGGAGCTTCTCTTATTTAAATTCCATCCTGCATTGCTTGAATCTTTTCCATCTCCATGTGAGGCAATAAGGGTCTTCCAAATATGATAGACCAATGCTCTCTCCTGTGATTTGGCAGAGATTGTCTGTGGGGATTGGGAGCCTCCCTGGCCATTTTCCTCTGGGAAACCAGAGCATTTCAATCCTTGGTCATTCTTTTCACTGTACTTCTGTCTGCTCCATTCATAAGCAGAATTTGTTATGTTTTCAGTTCAAAATGGTACTTTTAGCAGTATTAGGATTCTTTTTGTTGGACTTCTCTTCATTTAGAAAAACAAAAAAGCTAGCTTTTCCTTGGAGTTTGTTGCAATTAAGGTTCTTAGATCTTAGTCTAAGTGAAAATCCAGCCTGGAGTATGTTAAATTCAGTCTCAGAGACTGTAAAAAACCTACATTAGTGATCACTGCTCTTGTGATCTCTCTCCACACACTGCCACATGCTTTTTTGTTCCTTTGGGGATGTGCACCCCTGTTTTCTCTAACCTGCTGCTGTTTGCTCCGTGTCAGCACAGCTGATGCACTTTGTAATTGTCCTGTTTGTGTGTTGCAGGAGGTCCCTGAGCTGCCTGCTGCAGGTCATCTCATGAGATCCCACTCGGAAAATGCCATTTCTGTGAAGGAAATTATCACAGAGATCGAGTCAATCAACCAAGGAGCAGGACCTGCCCAGCAGAAAGAAGGTTCAGCCAACCTCAGCCAGACACCAAAGAGGAACACAGTGCATGACCTGCCAGTGGAGGTGATTTGGGCATCAGAAGGGTTGGAACAGAGTGAAGGAGCCTGTGCTGGACACCAGGAAAAGGAGAAGGACCCTCTGACAACTGAGCAGGAAGAAGTCCCATCTCTGCAGCTGTCTTCTGGTAAATCAGACCTGGAGGAAAGCAGCTCCGGTGGGGAGCAGCAGGAGCCTCGTGGCTCCATCAACCCTGAGCCCAAGTGGTGCCCTGGCTCTGTCCGACGAGCCACGCTGGAGTTTGAGGAGCGCTTGAGGCAGGAGCAGGAGCACCAGCACACGGCCCCAGCCTGCACTTTACCGACCCGCAAGAACTCCAGGAACGACTCTCCTGCTGCCGAGCTCCTGCCACGGGGGAGGAGCGAGGAGCCGCCCCTGGAGCTGGCTCCCGAGGAGGACAAGGCGCAGGGTCTGGGTGCTGAGGAGCCGCTGCTGCCTCCTGGGGCAGAGCAGCCTGTGGGCAGACACCTGCCTGCACCCACTGGCCCCCCTGCCCAGGAGCCCAGCCCGGGGCCGGCGGGAGTGGCACAAGAGCACAGGACAGTGGTCTCGTTTGACGGGGCGGAGGAGCCATCCCTGCCCTCCCTCCTCCCAAAGAGAATTGAAATCATCGAATACACCCTCACGGTGAAGCCTGCAGAGCAGCACCCCGATACAAGCTGTGAGCAGGGCGGGCTGGCCATGGCCACCCCGTCTTTAGATGAAAACTTGAACCCCTCGATGTGCTTGGAGAAGGCTCCAGCGGATCCCTCGCTGCCGGAGCACGCGGTACGCAAGCAGGCCGCCTTCGCTGTGGGCAGCCCCAGCAAGGAAGGCAGTGGGATATCTGCTAACCTTGGTGCTGCTTCTCCCTCTGCCCAGGTGACCTGTCCACCTTCAGCCAGCCTCGAGCGCTCTCCTTACCCCTGTGTCATTCACCTGGAAGGTGTCACCGAGCAGAGCACGGCTACAGACGATGAACCGGTCACACCGTGTGGCACCGAGGGAGATGCGGCTCTCCCGTTCAGGGACTGTCCCAAACCTCTCTGCAGGGGCAGTGCTGGCATCTCGAGGCAGCTGAGCAGCGAGGACTTCACCAGTCAGTGTGCTGAAAACATGGACCTTCTGGACATCTCGTTCCTGTGTTACAGCCTCCCTCACAGCTCCAGCAGCCTCAGCGTGGAGGAGCGCTCCAGCAGCCCCGGGCCGGTCAAGCAGCGGGCGAAGGAAATAGAGGCTCGGATCCGGCATGCAGGGCTCACCAGACCATCCCACATGAAGCGCTCGGCATCCCTGGCCAAACTGGACTGCCTGGACCTCTCCAAGGATGACTTACACGACAGGGAGTCGGCCTCTCCCAATGCCAACCCGGTGCTTCTCACCTGCGTTGCCCTCGGTCGAGGCTTTTGTGGGGGGAGGTTGGAGAGGGGCACGGAGAGCGCGTGTGGGAAGCATCGCCTCTCCTCCCCGGAGCCCACTAAGCATTTTGTGGAACAGCTCAGAACAGCCGAGTGCATTGCCCAGAGCAAGCCGGTGGAGAGGCCGCTGGCTCAGTACGCCAAAGAGTGCAGCTCCAGCCAGCAGAGTTTGTGTTCCAGTGCAGATCCGATGTGGACTAGCTCTGGGGAGGGCCCTCCGCTGCTCCAGGTGCAGGTCCTGGACTCCTTGTCTCCATCTCAAGCTCTGGCTGTCGCCCCACGGCAGCAGCACGGGAGAACTCACCCTCTGAGGAGGCTCAAAAAGACCAATGACAAAAAGCGGACAACCAATCCCCTCTACAACACGATGTGATCCTGGGCCCTTGGCTGTGATTTGTTACCCAGAACCCGTGGTGTTGCTTTCACGCAAGGGGCAGGTGTAATATAAGGAACATGCACTTTATTGGTTAATTTTATATATATTGTCATTTTACTGTTCCTGGCGCATGTAGGTGTGGGTTGGTTCTTCTGTGTGTGACTCTGACTGCAGGACTGTTTGGGTTTTTTTAAGTTTAACTCAGATAACCTCAAATGTTCTTTTTTTGTTGTTGTTGTTAGTTTGTTTTAAAAGAACACATTTATAATAAGAAAATTGATGTTGGCTTGCTTTGGCAAGGTGGAGTTTTGCTTACAACCAGATCCTAGTTCCTAACTTGAATTTTCCCCATGCCTTGAAATGGTGCTGGGTAGTTGGTGGGGTGAGAGCCCCTGTAAATGTGAAGGTTGTGCCAAGGTCCCTTTGTTTGGCCTTTCTTTTATTCTGCAAACTGGAACTCCACCATGCTGGCAGATCCCTCACAAAGCTCTTTCAGGACAAACACCCCAGGCTCAGTTCAGCTGGTGCTTCCCCGTAAGGAGCACACAGAGGTAAATCTTCCCAATGGATGGGCTCTAATAACCCTGGGCAGCACCAAGACCAGCTGTCCCATCTGCCATGGGGCACACAAAGCTCTCTGCTCTGTGCTGAGGTGGGGCAGAGCTCCTCCAGGAGCTGCCACATTCACCTCTACCCCCAAAGCCAGTGTTCTTTTAAAACAAACTACTCGTTAGGGTTTTAACCCTCCCATTACTTGAATACTGCTGTGGGCCTTCCAAGTTCATGGCCATATCATCTGTCCTCTGCCCTCCTCCTACTGCCTGCCCTCTGCCCCAAAGCTGTTCTTGTGCTGCCTGAGTTTCCCTCTCCCCTCTGCCATGCTCACGGGTGTTTCTGGTGGCTCCCAAAACTTGAGCTGTTTTTGTTACATGACATACTGCCCTTAATGCATAGCTTTGTCCTCTCTGCTGTCACTCCTAACTCTAGACCCAGAGGGAAAATATTTTCTGGNTTGTCTTTTCTATGTTTTTTTTAAAAAAAAAGAAGGGCAAGACTGCATTCTGTAAACTGGAAAACAAACCCACCTGACTCAAACTCAGTGCTCTTCTTTGTGATCTGCACAGACATGGGAGTGGATTTGACATTATAAGCTGTCTTCCCTTTCCAAAAGTGAGCCTCGATGCCAAATGTGTCCCTTCTCCTCCAGTCCTGTGTGAACCCCTGTTATCCCACTGTGGGAGGGGCACTGTGTGTCTGCCCATCTCCCTCCTGCTTGAAGCTGGGTTCCAGGAGTGCCAGTTGGACATGGAAAGCCTTTGGCTGCTCCGAGCCATTCTGCAGGTTCTTGCTTCCCTGGAGAAACTGCGTGTGAAGGCTCTGCTCCAAATTTCAGCAAATTATTTTGTGGTTTCTGAGCAGTTTGGCTCAGTCAAAGTTCCTAATTTCTAGCAGCGTGCACCAGCAAGTTGTCCCTGTGCTGTGGGAGCAGAGGGGAAGGCCGAGGGGAGCTCTGGATCATGTCCACAGTCCTGTGGCAGGTCCTGTCTCTGAGCTGCTGCTTGCCTGGGGCCCAGACCTGCTCTCTGGGGAGGAGCAAAGCAAAGAGAAGATGCAGAATGGCTCAGGCTGCTGAAGCCCGGCATGGAGAGGACATGGTGTGGGAGGAGCAGCAGCCAAGCCCATGCCTAGAAAGCAGCCCTAAAGCTGCAGAGCCTTGCAGGCTCAGATGGGACAAACTCCTCTTGAGCTGGAGAGGAGCACACGGCACTGGAGCGCTCTGGAGTTTTGGGAAGCAGCATGTGCCTGCCCTGGGGAGGGGGTGTGGGGTATCCTCAGCCGACAGCTGGTTGGCAAGGTAATGCCACCTTGCTGCCCTCCTGTAGCCCCCAGGGGTCCTCCTGTGCTGCCTTGCAGCTTGGGCAAGGTCTGTGAGTCTGTCTGTGCTCCAGCAGCCACGAGCACTGTCCCTCCCTTTTCTGAACTCTGGCAGGGGGTTTTTATCTGTGCTGGAGCACAGCCCTGTCCTGGGTCAAACAGCACGTCTTCCCAGGCCATTTCAGTCACTAGAAGTCACCCAAGCCCCTGGCCCAGGAGGCCAGATATTTCTTTGGGACACTGAAAGGCATGTGGCTTCTCCCAGCCCGCTCCAGCTGGCTCCGGAGCAGGGCAGACACTATGGAAAGGCCAAGTGGCTCATGTCATCTGGAGAAGGACAGGTTCTGTCTTTGCCTCCCCCATAAACTTCATCAGGCCCCACTGCCCACCATTCTGTCCCCAAGGACATCCCTGTCTGTCCCTCCACGGGTGGAAGGGACTGGTTGCCACCAGCCTGTCCTGCATTGTAGGGTTCGTGCTTTGCTGGCAGCATGTCCTGGTGACAAGGATTTGCTGGGGAGGAAAAAGCCCTGTGTAGAAGTTTTTCCCTTGAGAAGGCAGGAGGAGGAGGAAAAGGATCGGGTTTCTTGGCCCAGCTTGATCTCAGGAGAAATGCCCTCTGGGAAGGGTCTTCAGTGCACACCAGAAATGCTGCTTCCTTCCAATACTCAGCTACTCTCCAGGTGCTTCAGCAGGGGAGAGCAGCAGAGGGGCAGAGGCCCCTGCAGGGAGGTGCTTTGCTGTCCCCTTGTCCTTGGCTCTGGCCCAGCACGACTGGTTTTTCTCTGAGAAGGCTGTGGGCAGGCAGAGGCAGTTGGGAAAGGTGGTTCTCTTGCAGAGTGATGAAGGCCTTGGAGGTCTGGAGGCTCTGAGCAGGATGACAGGAAGGGGCTGGACTGGAGGAGTATGGACCTTCTTTTCCAGTGTCTGGGCAATGAAGCCACCACCAAGCCCCTGGCATCAGTGGTCTCTGCTGAGGACAGTTGTCCCTTCTCCATGCTGGTGGCTCATGGGAGGGTGATGACTCTCTCCTGGTTCCTGTAGCCACCCCACGAGAGCTTCTTGTGACCCACTGAGCACCACAGGGAGCAGCAGCACCTCCAGGGTACTCAGCAGCTGACAAGCCTCGCAGGTAGAGGGGGTTTGGGAGAAACGTGTTGTTTTAAGGGCATTTTTGTACAAAGCAACTGTTCTTTGGTCTCTGGCAAAGCCTCTCGGAGGATGCTTTATTGTTTACATTGACTCCTGTACAATATCCCAGCCATCGCTGCCCCGTCCCGGCCGTACTGTAACGTGTGAGCCTTGCACAAACGGACTGTGTGTGCGTGAAACTGGTTCTACACTGCGTTCTGTTGCACTCGGTGGTGTGTGTGGGTGTGTGTGAGTGTGTGTCCGGTCTGCTTGAGAAGTTGTGACCTGTACAAATCTCTCCCCCCTCGGCCCTTTCCTAGGGGCACAGTCCCAGCGAGTGGCAGGAGGTGACGCCCTTCTGGGTCACTTGGATGTTTAAATTGAGCAGGGATTAGCTCCGTGTCCCTCTGCCAGCAAAGGCCTGGTGGAAGGGATCCCGCCCCACCTCTGGCTGCTCCGGGGACCTCCTGGGAGGAGCGAGCTGGGAATCCGTGGCCGCAGGGGCACTGCACCTACCGGAGGCTCCAGGAGCCTTGCAGCTCTCTGGCAGGAGGAAGCCATACTCACCACAGGGCCCTGCTCCCCGCACGGTGCGTCCTGCCTTAATCCAGTCCTGGCTCCACACAAACACCCCCACTTCTCCCCAAGGGAGGGGCCCCCGAGCCCTTGGTGTGGGGCAGAGGCAGGTGCTGGCCTGGTGCAGGGCTCGGTGCCTGTCTGGCAGTGCTGCCAGAGGTGCTAACAGCCTGCCCGCGCTGCAGACATCTCTGTTGGCACGAGAGAAGGTGCCAGTGCCTTTTATTTTCCTTTATGGAGATGTGACGTCCGTGCGCTGGTTTGTAGGGATTGTCCAGGGCCGAGCAGCTGGCGGTGGGGTTGCAAATCAGGGAGGGGAGTGCTTCTGTCTGCCCCTCCTGGATCTTCCTTGGTGGCTGGGATCGTCCCCTTTCCCCCTAAAGACTTTATGACCGATGTGCTCAGCTGTTTTTAAATGTGAACTTGTGCACTGATGTGCAAATTCAATGTTCTTGTTACCGAATGAATAAAAGTTTTATTTTGAAGATGACAAAGGTGTGTGGCTTCCTGTTGGGGAT
Source organism: Leptocoma aspasia (assembly GCA_013399835.1). Lineage (NCBI taxonomy): Eukaryota > Metazoa > Chordata > Aves > Passeriformes > Nectariniidae > Leptocoma > Leptocoma aspasia. Next base: position 16,411 of record VXAX01005047.1, on the reverse strand, counting down.
CGGGGCTGGGGGTGAGGGAGTGATCTGGGCTGCTCTCAGAACATGGGGTGGCAGTGGGGATCTGGAAAGCCAGAGTGGGGTTGTTCCATCTGGTGGATGGCCCCATCCTGTCCCAAGTGATGGAACAGTGCTTCCAAGCAAGAGGTACTTCCAGATCATGCTGCAGTTGCAGGGAAGATTCTAGGGTCTGTGTATTTAAAACTGTCAGGATTCTGCAGGTGCTCTCCTTGCACTGCTGCAGACACAGGAGCTGTGAGGAGAGTTCTGGGTTTAAGCTCCAAGGGGGATGTGAAGGTTTAGCTGAACACTGGACAATCTGTCTCTGGTTTTGATTTTGCTCCATTGTGGCCAGAAAGGCAGTGCATGGGTCTCTGTGGCCTTGCTATGAGCAAGGGACTTGGGAAAGTCAGGGCTTAGCCCTGGGCTCAGCCTCACCATCCATGCAGGAGCTTCCCACCAGGCCAGAACTGAGTGGGCAGCAGGTGTGGGGCCAGACAGCAGGGCTGTCACTGCAGGGCTGTCACTGCAGGGCTGTCACTGCAGGGCTGTCACTGCGGCTCTGGCAGTCTCTCTGGGGTGCCCCATCCCTTCCTCCTCTCCCCAGCACTAGCTGGGGAAAGGCTTCCCAGGGCCTTTTCTTCACTTGCTGGGGATGTGTCTTGGAGTTAAGGACAGGACACGGCACTTGCTCTATCCCCAAACACGGAGTGAGCCAGGGCTGTGGTGGGACAGGGCGAGCAAGGGGTGCCTGTGCAGCCCCCTTCCTCCCTGCCACCCCTTTGGCCAGGCAAACAAGGATGTCACCTCTTCCCTGCCTTTTTGCCAGCTGCCCCCTCCTGCCCGCTCAGCCAATGCTCGTCCAGCTCCACACGGTGCCCTTGTAGGGTCCAGGGCTTTGCTGCCTTTCCAGGAACCACTGCTCCCCTCCCTCTGGTCCCTGAGCCCTGCAATCCCTTAATCCCCTTGGGCGAGGGCATCCCTGCAGGGCTGGACTTCACTAAATCCCAAATCTGATTTCTGGACGTACCCATCCTGCTGGGCTGGGGCTGAGGTGGGCTTGCAGACCCTTTTTTCCTGGGGGGGTGGGGGCCCCGTGGGATGCTGTGAGTGTCGGGAGCCTCAGGGGCAGCCCATGGCCGTGGTCGCTGTGGGGCTGGGCTGGCCCCGGGCTGTGGAGGGACCCGTCGCAGGGTCACAGCCCTGTGCAGAAGTGACCCCCGGGGTGATGCCCCGCCCTTGGTTTCTCCCAGTACTTCAGAAAGGCTCAGGGGGCTTCTCCTGCCTCCCATCTCCCAGCCCGAGGGGCTCCCACGCACCGCACCGGGGGCCGCGGGCACCCTTGGGACCCCCCCGCTTTTAGGGTGGGANGCGGGGAGCGGGGCTGAGCCCCCCGGGCCCCGGCCCCTCGCCGCCCGCCGGCGGAGATGGCTATATTTGGACAGTGACCTCTGGTCGTTCCCGAGCAGTCGCTGCGGATTCAATTGTGGCAACGTAATGGCACGGCCGGGGAGCGGGGAGCGGGGCTGTCCTGCCTGTATCCCGCCTGCACCCTGCCCGTGTCCTGCCTGCACCTCACCTGCACCCCACCTCTCTTTGCCGGCATCCCATCCGACCCCGCTTGCGTCCTGCCTGCACCCCACCCAGCTCTCATGCCTGCACCCCACACCTGCACCCTATTCAGCCCTGCCTGCACCTTGCCAGCACCCCACCTGCTCCTACCAACCCCTTCTGCGCCCTACACGTTTCCTGCACCCTGCCCAACTCTGCCTGCACCACATCTGCCCGCCACCTGCACCCACCCCCTGCCTGCACCCTGCCCAGACAGCCAGGCCGTCCCTCCCTTCCCTGCATGCTGACACCCCAGACTCTGCTCCCGCTGTCAGTGGTTGAGGTGCTGGGAGAGCGTCCCCACGGAGCCTACTCGCTCCTCCCCGGGGCTGGGGACCATGCTCGAGACCGGGGGGTGACAGCAGCAATGTCGTTGTCCAGCCCCGCTTGGTAGCCGGGCTCTGGGCCCCTTAGCACCCAGCTCCAACCCGTTCAGCCAAGCCAGAGATGATGCTGAAGTGCCCTGAGGACTCCGGGGACACTCAGGGACTGGGCAGATGTGGTTTGGCAGGGCGCTGCATGTGCTCTATACAAAATCCACCGGCTGGGACGTGGAGGAGCAGATCTGCTCCTGCCTCTGCCCACACCGGCTCTGTGGGCTGGGGACAGGGGTGCCTAGCCATGGTTTGGTGGCTGGATGTGTCTCCTGGCAGTGGCTGTGTACCCACAAGAGCACAGGGGATTCCCCAGGGTAGCCGGTGGCTCATGGGTGCTGCAGAGCCCCAGCTCCAAGTCTTGTGATCCTGAGTGTCTCAGTCTCCCCCTGGGGCAGGTTCCAGGAGCGGCACAGGCTGGGGAGTGAGATGGATGTCTCTGGGCATCGTGCCCAGCTGTGGCTGAGGGCTGGAGACCCCACTGAGGCCATGGGGGGGCTCCTCCACACCCCAGTGTGCCAATGGGGCTGTGTGTCTGTGCCGGGTCCAGCCCTTACCCAGGTGGGGGTGCAGAGTGGGTGGCAGGGATCTGTGGCACAGGAGAGGGATCCCTGGAGGGAGGTGTGAGCCACCAGCAGGCAACTCTGGAGGCACAGCCCTCCTCCCGGGTGCTGGGTCAGCCAGGCAACCTCAGGCCACTGATGCAGGATGGGATACAAGGGGACAAGCTGTGCCCTGGTGCACAGCACCTTTACGTGCACCCCAAAGTCCCCTTCACCCTGCTACTCTGCTGCAGCAGCTCATGTGCCAACCCCAGTGCCAGCCACAGGCCATAGCACAGCTATGGGACATGGCAAAGCCATGGGGTATGGCACATCTGTGGGGTATGGCACAGCTATGGGGCATGGCACATCTGTGGGACACAGCACAGCTGTGGGGTGTGGCACAGCCATGTCCCTGCCCAGTGTCAAGTGACTCTGGCCACCAGATGACAGCCCCCAGCACCCCCACATCCCTGCACAAGGGCTGCCCCTGCCCCCTGATGTGGGGTCAGGGCTACATCAGGCACCATCTCACATCCTCATCCCCCACCACCTCAGTGTTCGCAGGCTTCCCGCTGTGCCCAGAGTAGGAGGAGTCTCTAGGAGGCCGGAGGGGACCAAAACCTGCCCAAGCTGTGCCAGGGTGGGGAGGTGGTGGCCTGACCCTGTCCCCGCAGCCATGAGCCGCCGCGTGGTGCGCCAGAGCAAGTTCCGGCATGTGTTCGGGCAGCCGGTGAAGGCAGACCAGATGTACGAGGACATCCGTGTCTCCAAGGTGACATGTGACAGCTCCTTCTGTGCCGTCAACCCCAAGTTTGTGGCCATCATTGTGGAGTCCGGTGGTGGCGGGGCCTTCATTGTCCTGCCTCTTGCCAAGGTGAGTGGGGAGGGTGCTGGGGTTTGGCCACGCTGCTGAGATGTGTTGAGAGGAACATGCTGATGGGTTTTGCTTTTGGGGACCTGCTGTGGCCCCAGAGCCCCCCAGCTTTGCCCCAGGGCCTCTTCTTCATGTGAGGGCTCAGGGCAGAAACAACCTGGGTGATCATCGGCACCTGCCAAGGGTGACATCCCTGGGGCAGCCGAGGTGATGTGGGAAACCGTGAGCTGCCTTCTCCCCAGCCCCAATTCCCTGGGGGCGGGGAGCAGCACCCAGTGGAGTGGGGTCTGCCCTGCCAACCCTGGCAGAGAGACTGGAAGAGGGTCCCCAACCTCTCCTTGCTATCAGAGCAGACACAAAACAGCTTCTCATGGGTCACGTCATCCCCCTCTCTGTCCCCATGACAGGGGACATGGTGAGCCCCATTTACCCCATGTGCCTCAGTTTCCCCCTTCAAGGCAGGTACAAACCTCTGACCACCACCAGAATTCCCCTGCATGTCCCCATTTGTGCCACAACCCCATGTGGTGGCCAGGCCGGGCTCTGGGGGATACCTGGCAGGGTCTGTCCTAGTGGACTCATCCCAACCCCTCACCGTTGCAGACAGGACGGGTGGACAAGAACCACCCGCTGGTGACGGGACACACGGCACCCGTGCTGGACATCGACTGGTGTCCCCACAACGACAACGTCATTGCCAGCGCCTCGGAGGACACCACCGTCATGGTGAGGGGCTGGACCCTGTGCAGGAGGGGGGTGGCAGGCACTGGGGGAGCGATGCAGAGCATCCCCCCCCTCGCCGCCTGTGAAGTGTCACTGGCCTATTTTTAGCCCCGGTGCCATGCGTTCGCGCTGGCGGCGGCTGCTCGCTCCATGATGCAGCAGTTTGTGCTAAATATACCCTCCCTGGCGACTCAGCACGCAGGAATAGCTGGGGGGGCTGGGGGCTGCACCCCGGCCGTGCCCCCCTCCCTGTGCCCACCAGCACCCCGAGTGCTGGGGGTGCACCCCAGGATGGAGGCACTTCTGGTGTCCCCTCGCCACCCTCCCCGCAGGCTGAGCCGGGATTAATGATGAGGTTAATTGGCTCTAAAGCCCTCATCCGCTTAGTGCTCACACACAGAGTGATCCCCAACACCCCGCTCTCCGTCCCCCCCCAGGTGTGGCAGATCCCCGACTATGTCCCCGTGCGCAACATCACGGAGCCCGTGGTGACACTGGAGGGACACTCCAAGCGGGTGAGCATCATCTCCTGGCACCCTACCGCCCGCAACGTCCTGCTCAGTGCAGGTAAGGGGGTCCCGGGTCACCCTCCCCGGGGTCACAGGAGATCCATGGGGTGACAGCATCTGCCCCCCTCGGTCCTCTGCAGGCTGTGACAACCTGGTGATCCTCTGGAATGTGGGGACCGGGGAGATGCTGCTGGCTCTGGATGACATGCACACTGACCTCATCTACAACGTGGGCTGGAACCGCAACGGCAGCCTCCTTGTCACCACCTGCAAGGACAAGAAGGTCCGTGTCATCGACCCCCGCAAGCAGCAGATCATAGCGGTGAGTGCCCCTGCTGTGTCCCCCCTTCATCCCACCGCGGGGTCCCCCTCAGTGCCTGCCTGACCCTACTAACCCCGCACCGCGCGTCTCTGTGTTTGATTTAACCCGCTAACGCCGGCGCAGGAGAAAACCAAACCGCACGACGGCACCCGCCCCATCCGCGCCATCTTCGTGGCCGATGGCAAGATCTTCACCACGGGCTTCAGCAGGATGAGCGAGCGGCAGCTGGGCCTCTGGGACCTGGTACGAGATGGCGGCTCCAGCCTGGCCAGCGCCAATGCCACAGATCTCAGCCCAGCCAGGAACGCTCTGGGTGCCGGGGATGCTCTCTGGCAAAGCGTGCGCTCAGGCACCATCATGGAATGGGACTCAACGGCTGTTTTAGGGGACAGATCTGGACCCCCCTCCATTTTTCCCCTTTCCCATGCCCCGTGCTGACTGTGTCCCCCTCCCCCCAGGAGAGGTTTGCCCCCCACGAAGGGCTGAGGCCCGTGCGGGCCATCTTCACACGGGAAGGACACATCTTTACCACGGGCTTTACCAGAATGAGCCAGCGGGAGCTGGGCTTGTGGGACCCGGTAACGAGGCCGCATGGAGTGCTGCCCTGGGAACTTGGCCACCCAGACCCCCTGCCAACCCCTCCTGCCCCAGGAGGGCGTGTCTGCTGCATCCCCCTCCCAAAAGATGCCAAGTTCCCAAGTGTGCCGTGCTGTGCTGGGGTGGGGAGGGGGCTGGGAGGCAGGGAGTGCCAGGGAAGGGGGGTACAGCCAGGCTGGGGAGAACCCAGCCATGCAGGTAAACAGGAGTGGGGCGGGGGGCTGTGGGGGCATGTCAAGCTGCCTGCCTGGGGGGCTGTGTACCCTGGAGGGGCCAAGCCCTGTTCCCCAGTGTGCCGTGGCTAATGTGTGTGACTAACCAGGGTGGGGGTTTTGGGGTCACTGCTCACACCCCTCCACCACTGCTCCGGCTCCACAGAATAACTTTGAGGAGCCCATTGCCCTGCAAGAGATGGACACGAGCAACGGGGTCCTGCTGCCCTTCTACGACGCCGATTCCAGCATCGTCTACCTCTGTGGGAAGGTAATCCCCCTTCCCTGGGGTGCACCACCCCCCATGCCACTCTGTCCCTGAGGGTGCCGGGGCTCCTGACACCTGTCCCCACCCCTGCAGGGTGACAGCAGCATCCGGTACTTTGAGATCACGGATGAGGCACCCTACGTGCACTACCTGAACACCTACAGCAGCAAGGAGCCCCAGCGGGGCATGGGCTTCATGCCCAAGCGTGGGCTGGATGTCAGCAAGTGTGAGATCGCCAGGTGAGAGCCAAGGGGGCTGGGGGGGAGGCAGAGGGG
>VXAX01005044.1:291-17016 GCA_013399835.1 Leptocoma aspasia | reverse complement strand
AGGGAAGGGAAGGGAAGGGAAGGGAAGGGAAGGGGATTCTCCTCTTCTTCCCGGCTCCACCACCGCCCTCCCCGAGGGCCCCGGGGCAAGCCCGAGCTCTGCTCCAACACAGCCTCATCCACGTCACTTCCAGGCTGTGCTGCTGGGAGTGGATGAGGTCAGGAGGATCCCTGGGCACGCTGCCTGCATCCCACAACCCAGCCAGGCTCTCCTGACCTGGCCTGGCTGGATTCAGACCCCCTGAGCCCCTCGGGCAGCCCTGACCCACACGTGGCTCTTCTGGCAGGGATGCTGTTGAACCTGGTGATGTGAAGGCTGAGCCTGCACCTTCACGTGCCTCAAATCCATGTCCCTCCAGCTTCCACAGAGCAGCCCCAGGAACACAAATCCAAGCCAAACCAAGGCGTGATCCTATGGGGAAGCCAATCTGCCACCCCTAGGGAACAACTGTGGCACCACAGACCTCCAAACCCCTGAGCGATGGGTGAAGGGATGCAGAGCCATCCACCAGCCCACAGGCTCCAAGCCAAGCTTTCCCTGGAGAAACCAGGCTGGGGAGAGCCTGGATGACAGCCCCAGCTTTCCCAAAATTCTCACACTCTGGTGATCCTCCCGACCCCCATTGCTGTTGGAAAAGCCACTCCCAGAGGAGCTGGCTCTGTGTTAGGGCCGAATTCCAGGCTTGGCTCCCCCAGCTCATTCCCAGCCCATTCCCAGCTTATTCCCAGCCCATTCCCAGCCCATTCCCAGTGTGGGGCTGGGGGTCTGCAGCATCACCGTGCATTAGACGCAGCTGAGTGGGTGCAGCTACGGGGCAAGAGGCGCCGTCACTTTGATTTATGAGCACATCAGGAGGAGTTTGCGCCGTGACACGCGGGACTGACAGCAGCACTTCATTAAGCTGACACCGGGGTTAGGCGCCAGCAGCCCCCCCTGCCCACCCTGCCTGCCTCAGGAGAGGGACAACCCCTGCCCTCGGCAGCTTTGGGGACACACGGAGACCCTCTCAGAGGATTTTGGGGTCTCTGCACCCTGTTGCTGCTTGGAGGAGCAGGATGGGAGACACAAGGGTGAGGGGCTGCACCACAGCTCCTTGTTTCCCCCACACCCAGGATGCTGCTGGGGGCTGGGGGGTGGCCCTCACACCCCAGCACAGGAAAATGCTCCAGGAAGGGCTGGGGTGTGCCACAGCTCAGCCCCATCCTGGCGGGATGCATGGATTCACGGATCAGCTGCCTTGCTCTGCCCCTTCCTCATGCCCCCAGTGTGGTGCAGCACCCATGGACACGGAGCATCCCTGCATCCTTAGGGACAGGCTCTTCCCACACACTGCCATCCTCTTGTCTGTCCTCCCCTTCTCTGGGGCACTCCCCGTCACAGGGACATCAGAGCTGCTCCTGGGGACATCAGAGCTGCTCCTCCCAGAGATCCTGCCCCTGCTCCCAGGGATATCAGAGCTGCTCCTCCTGGAGATCCTGCCCCTGCTCCCAGGGATATCAGAGTTGCTCCTCCTGGAGATTCTGAATCTGCTCCCTGGGATATCAGAGCTGCTCCTCTCAGAGATGCTGCCCCTGCTCCTGGCTCCTTCCTGGTGCCCTTCCCACCCGTGGATCCCTCTCTGAGCTGCTGACTCACAGCAGCACCAAGAGGAACCCCTGAAATCAGGTGGAGGGGCAGCAGAAGGTGCTGGGTTTACAAATCCTGCAGTGGGGCTGGAATTAAATCTCGCTGTGGGTTTCCATGGAAGATCCAAGGGCGGCTCTGTGGAGGCATCCCAGACACTCCAGCTCTTCCCTGAGTTTCAGGGCAGCCACAGCATCACCACTCCCAGCAGGCAAACGTGAACACAGACTTTAGGAACACCAGCTACCCAAATTTTTGGGGTGAAACCAAAGCTTATCCAAGGATTTTGAGGAAGGGAAACACTGACATCCCCGTGCTGGGCCCTCCTCAGTGCTTTTCCCAGCTGGAAAGCTGGACACACACCCCTCCAGCAGCATCCAACACCCCTTCCCCCCCTCCCCCAAACCTTTCTTGTTGGATAAATTTCCCATCTCCTCTGTACCATTTAATTAAAAGTTAACACGAGCTTTTTAAAGCGGAGCCCGCTAAGCAAGCGCTTTGTTAGAGCTTAATTATATCCCTGCTCGGTGCTGCAAGAGAACATCACCAGGGCCAGCAGGAAAGTCCTTGAGGAAGCTCACATTTACACCTCCCCCATTTCCCAGTGCACCAGCAGCTCCTGGAGATGGGTCTGATAACCCTGACCCTGTAAATGCACCAACACCCCACAGTGAGAGCCTGGCTGAGGCTGGAGCAGGTGACCCTGAGCCACTGCAGCCACCCTGGTCCCCTGATGCCAACGTGGCTTTGCCAGTGAGTCCCCCCTGTGCCACCCCAACACACAGTCTGGGCTTAAAATCTTCCCTCCCTGCCAAAAAGCTGAGTTTCAAGTGCTGGGTGTCCATCAGAGTGCTGGATTTTGGGAGGAGTGATGGCCACAAACAGCCCCAGTACCCCTGCTTGCACCAGGGATGTGGAGGGAGTGGCTCAGGAACATGTCCCTTGTCCCTGGGAGCCCATGGAAGGACACTCAGTGGAGGGGCAGCGACGCCAGACACGAATTCTGCAAAACTGCACTGCAAAAAACCCCACGTGAAGCATTTTGGGAAGAGAGAGGGGCAAAAATACCCAAGGACAGGGAAGGGAGCAGTGCTGTGGTGCAACACCCCAGGGAAGGGAAGGGAGCAGTGCTGTCTGCTGGCTGGGTTCTGTCCCCAGCCTCTGTGTGACCAGCTCGTCCCCAAAAACACAGCCACACCCCCCACTGTGCCCTCGGGGGCAAAACCTGCTGTGTAAAGGGGGTTATACAAGACTGGGGCAACGACAGGGGCACAAAATGAGTCTCCACCAGGCACTGACCTGCCCAGCACTGCCACTGTGATCCTGGGGACTGAGAGCCCTGCCCACCTCAGAGTCTCCTGCTGGGAAAGCCCTTTGCTGGGATCACTGCTGTTTCCCACACTCCCTGGGCTTTGGAGAGCCGCCCTTCCTGGCAGGAAAAGCCCTGCTTTGGTTGCCACCTGACCAGCCCTGCCCACTCACCGGGGCACTGCTGTGCCAGCTCAGCCAGGACTGGGCTGCCCAAGCTGAGCCTGGCAGGGCAAGGGCTGGGCTGAGCCTTCTCTGATCCCACCACGGGGGGATTTGGGGAGCCCTCACTCTGTGCTGAGGGGTTGGGACCTGTCCCCAGCACCAGGGAGGGTCCAGTGGCCCCATTAGTGCTGGTGCCCCACACCCCACATCTTGTGGATGCACCAGATCACAGAGAGGGAGGAAGAGGAGGAGGAAAAGGAGGAAGAACAACAACTGCCAGGGACTGGATGGGTCACCCTGGCACCCCCAGAGCAGGATGTCCCCATGTCCCATTCCCATGGGTTCCCTGGGTGTTGTCCCACACCTTGTTTTGTGCTGGTCCCCCTTTAATTTGCTGCCAGCCCGATGCCCTCCAGGTGAGCTCACCTCTTTGGGTTGCTGCTTTCCGGCTTGCTGCTGGGTCAACAGCTGCAGGTGAAGCTGCTCCTGCTGCTTCTTGTAGTATTCCTGCAGCTGGAAAGGGGAGAGAGCAAAGGGATCAGCAGCAGAACCACCCTGTGCCCTCCTCACCACCCCGTGCCCACCTCACCACCCCACGCCAGCTCCTGGCACTGTCACCAGGGCAGGCTCCCTGTGTCACCTGGTGCAGGGTGGGAGGGAAAGCACCCACCAGGGGAGTCAGGGCAGCAGAGGAACCCTGGGCACGCATTGCCAAGGACTCTGGATCCCCCTTGGCCCTTGAACCCCCCAAACATCCCCAATGCCCACCCTGATGTTTATTTTAATGCCAACCTGCTGCCCTTTGGGAGAAAAGCAGGCTGGGGTGCTCTGCTGCTGGGTTTTGGCATGGTGGGACCCCAAAACACCCCTGACAAGTGCTGTGAGAGCCAGTGGGGTCCCAGCTGGGGAGGACCGGGAGCAGCCACAACCCCTGGCCTGTGAGAGCTGGGGGTTCAGCCCTGCAGTCAAAACAGCCCCTCAAATCAAAGCAGAGCTGTTTGCTGGGCCATTAAAACAGGGATAAACCCCCTGGATGCACAGGGAGCCACCAGAGAGGGTCCCAGTGTCCACAGGCAGAGCTGGGACCTGCTGGCATCGCCACCAGCTCTCACCCTGGCCCCTAAATAAACTGTGGGTGATGGATTTGCTGCGTGCAGGGAGGGGGAGAAAGGCACGGGGAGGTCAGTGAGACCCCCCAGCCCCCTCGCAGGGGCTCAGGAATGTCCCTGGGGATGCCGGGAAGCCTTTATCAGCTCGGGGCTGCCAGCAGCCAGTGGCTGTTTGTGTCGGAGAACAGGTTTGGAGGGGCTGGGTGTTTACCCCCGAGCCAGCCCGAGCCAGGGCGCTGCGGCGTGGCAGGGCTGGGAGCAGGAACATTGGGTCAGGGGTGAGAGGTGTGATGTTTGGTTTGCTGCCGGTGGAGAATGTGAGCTATTCCGGCCTGGGTTGTTTAATTTGCAGTCAAACGTGTTTCTTTATCCGGCTCCAAAGAGGTTTGTGGAAGGACCCACCCAGGGTAGTGTTTACCCTTTGTTCTTTCCCTGGGGCCAACCTTGAATCCTTATCAGCCTGTTTGGAGTAAACAGGTACTGGAGGCAGGAGGAAGGGTGTGGAGGATGCTTGTGGGGTTTCTCCCTCTCTCCCTCCTTCCCGCCGCCGGGAGCTGTTTACCCAAGCAGACCTATTTTGTTTCAGAGTGGAAATCTGCTTTTTTTTTAACTTCTCCTCCTTTTTCGTCCCTCCCCATCTGACTAAAATCTCTGGAAAAGCCGGGCAGGGCCATGAGAAACAAACCTCAGCTCTGGAGCTGGACACAGGCACCTGCCCAAAGCCCAGCGGTGGCCACGAGGGCTCTGCCTGGGGCACATCAAACCAAGAGCACCCACCCCAACCCCAGCTTTTCCCAGGAGCTGGGCAGCCCCAAATCAGCCCTTGAGCAGGAATTTTGTAGGTTTTGAGACCCTGGCTCAGGGTGGCAGCACCAGCACTGTCAGCACCTGCAGCTCTTTTCATCCCTGGACGTGCTGGGAATCCCAAAGGAAATATGTGGAAAGCAGGAGGAGGAAAGGAGCCGTTTTTTCTGCCTCCAACAAACTCCAGCATTCCCAGAACCCGGTGGGAATCACCTGGCTGGATTCAGCCCCGGTGCAGCATTACCTGTTGCAGCATTATTGCCTGCTGCTGCTGCAGGAGGGCCTGGAGCTGGGGCGGGGAGAGGATCTGCTGCATCTGCTGCGGCGTGATCATCTGCGGGGACATCATGGCCACGGACACGGGGACCTGTGACAGCAAGGACACGTCACCACTCCCAACCTCGACCTGCGAAACTCGCCCCAAACGCCAACAGTGCCTCTCCCAGAGCATCCTCCATGTCCCCCACACCTCTGGGTGAAGCCCCTGGCCACTGGTCTGTCCCCTGGGACATGGCAATGGCAGGGAGATGTCCCATGGTGCTGTTGGCACCAGGATGAAGCTTCCTGAACCATGAGCTCCACCCCCAAGCTGAGGGCTCTTCTTTAAATGCAATTTAGCTGGGGGAACTGGGCATCAAAGCACAGCTCCCTGCCCTGCTGGGAGCATGGGAAGGGTGGAGGGAAACGCCAGGGAAGTGGGAAGATACCGATCACCCAAATAACTCTGCAGAGCACAGCACCGAGGAAGAGGTTACGGGGTTCTCCAGAGACATCAAAGCTTTACCTCCAGCTGACACCAGTAACTCCCCTAATTACTGTGCCAAGAGGAGGGAGGGCCGAGGGAACCTGCCAGCCCCTGCCTTTGGTTATCAAAACACGGGTCCACACCCCGGGCAAAGCTCCTGGGAAGGTGTCGGTGATGGATCCCAGCCCTGCTGGGTCCTGCCCAGGTGGAGCAATGCCCAGATGGAGCCATCAGGAGCTGCCTCCTCCCGGCCTTCCACCGATCCCACCAGCCCAAAGCCCTTCCCGAGGCTCTGGGCAGGGTTAGGGCCTCGCTGTAATTTAATGATGGATGCCTCATATTCCTGGGAAAGCAAATAAGAATTGCTGGTCAGGAGCCACCAGCAGCCACGGGCTCTTCCAGGGGATCCCAGGAAGAGGCAGCAGCTCCTTGGCACGTGGGATGGGGCAGAGCACAAGCCAGGATCCAGCTGCACGCCAAGGACCCGGTTCTGATCCAAACTAAACAACACCTCAGCCCCTCAGGCCAGGATCTCAGGACCTCAAAGAGCAGAGAAACCCAGCAAAGTCCCACTGAGAGCCTGGCTCCTGCCAGCAGCCCCAGTAATGCCCAGACTGGACCCTTTCCAGCCACTCCGTGCAGTCCCTCCCATCTGTGATGGGTGTCCAGCTGACCTTCAAGGGAGATTGCAGAGCCTTATCTATTTACTCAGGCATTCTGCTGCAGGGAGGCGTCGGACACGGGGCCAGCTCTGTTTGTCACCAGCGTTTCCCCCTCCAGCCACCTCCGTGGCAGAGCTATTGATTAATTCCTCTGACTTCCCACCCAAGGGCTGGAGCTCAGCCATGAGCCCCACCACCCTGCAAGGCTCTGGCACCCACCAGAGAGCCCCGAGCCCCCCGTGGCACCAGCACCCAGCGAAGAGCTGCTGTTTGGGCACCCAGGTGCTCCCAGCCAGCTGTGCCAAGCCCGGGGTGAACATCTGGGCAGGAGGGAAGCTGGCGAGGAGAGCGAGGTGCGCTGCTAATTTCCCTCTGCCAATTCATCAGCCAGCAACGTGCTCGGAATGAGAGCCCCTAATTAATTGCTCCTCCACATCCCCCCCAGCCCGGGCGGGCTCCCCACCCCCTCCCGCGGCCCCTCGAACACGTTTGCTGGCATTTTCAAATCGGAGGCATCCTAATTACCGGAGAGTTATAACACCTTCCATTTCTCGCCCAGCGGACTGACACCCTGTCAAGAGCAAAGAGAATTGCCAGAGGTTTTGACAACACTAATTGCCCCTATAATCTAAAAACACAAAGGAGAGGCGATTAGTCGAGAGGGCCCCAGCTCTCGATCCGACACGAGGTTTTCACAATGTTACAAGAAAACAAAAGTGACGCTTTTTAGAGTTTGATGGCTGCTAACAAAAGCAGAATTATATTTTCATACAACCTTTGTCTGCATTAAATGGCTTTTTTTTCCTCCCCCCCCCGCTCTGGGATGCGGAGCTGACACGGAGAAATGGTGGCAGAGCCGTGTGGGGGTGAGGTGGGAATGGGGTGAACTTGAGAGGAACACCCAGGCTCTGCTGCTTCCTTGGTTCCCGTGAAGAATTTCCCCACAGCATGGAAAACGTTCCTCTCCCAGTTAAGGCTCCCAGGGAAAGCAGCCACTTTTAGTAAAAGAGGAAATTCCCACTTACAGGCTGTTTTGCTCCCATTCATCCCACACCCGGGTGCTGGGAATGTTCCAGCACTGCCTTGACCCCAATGTGGGCCAGCAAACCCCAGTGCTGGGGGCTCTCTGTCCCAAGCTCTGGTGACAGTGCCAGCTGCCTCTGCTGGGGACAGGGAGAGCTGCTGCTCCGGCAAACTGAGACGGGGATGGTAGTGGGGTTGGAAATGTCCATCCCAACCTGGCCAAAATGGGACACACCCCAGGGTGGCTCTGGGACACCCCTTCATCTGCAGCCATGGCCCTCAGTGACAAGATTCCCCATGGCAGGGAATGAGGCCAGCCTGGCACCCCTGGATAACAGCGGGATCTGGGCAGCAGCTGCCTCAAAATCTGGGATGCAGGAGGTCAACGTGGGAGCTGAAGGGTGCCAGGCAGAGCAGCACAGGGGCTGTGAGGGGTGAGTGTCACCAAGCTGAGGGGTGAGTGTCACCAAGCTGCCACCACCCCTGGATACCAGAGCAGCACAGGGGCTGTGAGGGGTGAGTGTCACCTAGCTGAGGGCTGACTGTCACCAAGCTGCCACCACCCCTGGACACCAGAGCAGCACAGGGGCTGTGAGGGGTGAGTGCCACCTGAGTGTCACCCAGCTGCCACCACCCCTGGACACCAGAGCAGCACAGGGGCTGTGAGGGGTGAGTGTCACCCAGCTGAGGGGTGAGTGCCACCCAGCTGAGGGGTGAGTGCCACCCAGCTGCCACCACCCCCAGGCACGGGAGCAGCCAGGAAATGTCCTTCCCTCGGGAAGCAGGTCCCGGCAGCAGCCCCGGAGCAGCAGCAGCAGCAGCGGCTGGGGACCAGCCCGACACGTCACGAGCTGGCATCTGCCAGACACCGACTCAGGAAGGGTTTGACTCACGCCTTGGCCGGCTGCCACCCCGCAGAAACTGCTTACTAACAGCTCTGGCTGCTCCCAGAAACACCCGGCGCTGCTCCGGCCGGCCAGCAGCATCTCCAGGGGCTGCTTTCCCCGGCTGCAATCCCTGTGCCAGGGGACGGGGCGGGAGCAGCAGGCGGTGGGTGGAAAAGCAGGCAGGTATTCCAGGGAATATTCCCTCCCTGAGCCAAAGCCAGCTGAGGGAAGCAGGACTTGGCCATGTGGAACGAGGCAGGATGAGGAGCGAGNTTTTTTTTTTTTTTTGGTTGTTTTTACGGGAAGCAGATTGAACTCCCAGAGCGGGGAAAGCCACGGCCCATCACCAGGAGGGACAGTGCCCTCCTGACCCCGGGGACAGCTGGCTTGGCACAGCCTGGGGACATCCTCCATCAGCCTCCAAACATCCCTGCTCTGCCGTCACCCGGGCCGGGAGGTCACCGCAGGAGCCACCGTGTCCCCAAGGGCTGCACGTCACCGTCACTACAGGAAGGGGCAGCTCCTGGTCCACGCCTCAACCACACAGCCCAGACCTCGTCCCCCCATCCCTGCTGGCTCTGGGATCATCGGGATGAGCACCCCTCTCTCTCTCCAGAGGGTGCTCCTGGCTTCCCACAGAGCTCAGGGCTGCACATCCCTGCTCTGATCCAATCTTGGGGTTTAACTCTCGGTTAGAAACAACAGAGAACACGTTTGTGCTGTTTTTCCTAATTTTAACCACTCTTCTCAAATCCAAACCCGATAGAAACAAACTGAGGAGACTGGAAACAGAACAGGGGAAACAACCACCAACAGCAGCTTCGAGTTGTGCTGTTTTAGAGGCAGGGGATGAGCAAATCCCACCCCAGAGCACTCAATTCTCACAGGACAAAGAGCAACCCCAACCCTCCTGGCACATCCCAGCCTCCCTTCCTGCACTCAGCATCCCTGGGTGAGCTCCAAGATCCAGCTGGCTCACACAGTCTGGGAGTGCTCCCAGTGCCCGGGGCCAGGCAGTGATGCCACTGACACCGAGGTGACCCCAGCCATGGCTTATAAACCCTGAGGGGTGGCACAGGGCCACCCAAACACTGCTGTGCCACCTCTGGACCTCACCAGGCTGGGATGAGAGAATGCACTAAACTCTGCCCAGGGTCAGAGGGGAAATCAAGCTCAGCCCCACGCGCCAGGCTGGGTTTTGAGGCTGTGGGTGGTTTTAGGAACAATTTTAGGAACACTCTGAACAGCCCCAGCACCAAAGGCCTAAGTGCCGTGGGTGGGGTGGCAGCAGGGTGAGCAGGTGAGGGGACACCAGTGTGGAGGACACCAGGCCCTGATGTTCAGCTTCGTGTGAAGAAAAGGAGCAATCAATCCCCTGCATGTTCAGCCCAATGTGTATCCTCGTTAGAGCATCCTCATTAGCGCATCCTCGTTAGCGCAGCCTTCCCGCTGGGGAGGCCCCAATCACACCTGGCTGGGCTCCAGTCGCTGCTTGGGGACAGTGGCAGCAGAGGTGACAGCACTGAGCCCCCTCCTCAGCGAGCCCCTGCCCCCCAGCACCACCTGGGCAGGGTCCCTATGTCCCCTCCGTGAGCACGGGGTGCTGGCACAGCTGTCACACCCGTGATTCTACAGGGATTAAAGTGACTTTGCTCCTCTGTGAGCCCAAAACACCAACCCTGGAGTGGGATGGTGGCAGTGGCACCAGGCTGGCAGAGCTGGGGGCTTTGGGACGGAGCAGGGACAGACAGGGATGCTCCAAGTTGAAATGGAAAAACCTTGGAGTGAGCCCAGATGGACGGGCTGCTGGATTTTTTTTTCCTGGAGAGGGAACGCAGAAGGGCTGGTATTGATCTGTCTTCATTACCCATTTCACTCAAGTTTCAAATCAACAAAATACACTTTTCCGCTCTGCTGCCCTCCCCGCTGCAGCACACAAAAGAAAAGCAATTTCCCGCAGTTTGCTCCAAACTCCTCTCCTCCCTTCCCCGGGTGCCCTCCAGCCCCTCTCCCCTTCCAGCCACTTGATCCCAGCAGAGCCTGGGAGACCCCCAGCCCTGAGGGCACCCAAAGAGGGCACCCAGTCATTCCCAGGTGCCTCCAAGCCAGCACTGACAACTTGGGGTGCTGCTTTTCCAGCACCCCCTTCCATGGGCTTTGCTGGGTCCCAGCAGGATCCCAGGGGGATCTGCTGCTCCCACCATCCCAGGACAACAACACCCTGCAACACCAAAAGCCCCCAAAAGCAACATTTTGTCAGTGCTCACCGAGTTTCAAAGAGTTTTAAAGTTGTGAAGAAATAAACCTATTTTTAAATGTTTTAGAACACCCAAAGATGGGGTTTTGGTTTTTTTTTCCTTTCCTGCAGCTGTAACTGGAGTGACAACGTGAGACTCTCCACACACACCTCCAGGCATCTGTGGGAAGAAGGTCCCCACTCCAAAAAAAAGCCCCAATCCAAGATGCTGCTGAGCCCAGCAGCCCCCTGGTTGTTTGTAAGTGCAGGCCATTGGGAATGTCATTAATATTCCCGCTGGCTTGGTGCCCCAAAAACGTCCTGTCCCCATCAGCGGGGTGACAAGGAGAGTGCACAGTGTGGGCAAGCACGGGGGGTCTCCTGCTCTCCCTGCCAGCACTGGGACCCTCCTGCTCATTCCCCCAGGATTGGGGGGCTGGCACGGAGCCAAGGGGAGACAAAATTCCCTGTGGATGTGGAAATCCATCCCCAGACTTGGGGGGTTGCACATGCACAGGCAGGCACCCCAAGGACACCCCAATTCCCAAACATTTCCATCCTGCTGCCTTTCCTGCTGCCTCCAAGCCAAGGAGGGCTGCGCTGGGACCCAGCCTTCCTCCTCCTCCTCCTCCTCTTGCAGCCGTCCTGGCCAGTCTCATCCACACCACCGTGCCTTAGATAAACTTCCTTTCAAAGGAGTCTGCTTAATCCCCTATCTCCCCTCGGTCAGATCCCGCTCCAGCTGCCGGCGGGGCCGCGGGGGGAGGGATTGCCGGGCGCTGCTGAGTTATGAGCTATTTCTGACTCACGTCTACAACTTTCACAAGTCCTTTTTGCAACACGGAGAGAGAAAAAAAGGAGGAGGGGAGGGAGGGAAAAAGAGAGAGAGAGAGGAAGGAGATCCAGTTCGCTCCGGCAAAAGCCGCTGGCCAGATGGGCAGGCAGGGAGGGGAGGCTGGGGAGCAGCAGGGAAGGGGAGGACGGGATGTTCGGCTGCATCCAGCCGGGAATACCAGGGAGAGCAAGGAGGGATAAGCAGCAGGAGGAGGAGGAGGAGTGCAGGGACACACACCCACGGAGGGGAGCGAGGCGCCGGTTACCGGAATCTGACTTCACCCTCGCCGCCTTTGTCCTCTGCAGACATTTTCCATGCAGTGACTGCATTTCCTTCCTGCCGGCACCGCTGGAAAAAGCCGCCTGTTTGTGCCGTAGGAGCCCTGACTAATCCCCAGTGCTCCCACCCAGCTGCTGCTTCCCAGCCCGGGGAGTTCTGCGCTCTCCTGACCCCCGGCAGCCTTGGGACGATGGCTCAGCCATGCCTTGGCACTCCTAGCCAGGAGAGAATCCCGGGATTGCCCATCCCAGCCCGGCTCCCGCTGCCACCCGGCTCAGCCTGGCACAGGCAGGACCTCCAGCTCTGAGAGCGCTTGTGCTAATTACTTTCCTTTGTTAATTAAACCCACGTGGCTCTAATAAGGTAACCTGCTGTTCTCCGATAAATTTAATTAGCCTGAAGGGAGAGCCCCTCAGCACAGCTATTTAAATTGTCACTTCCCATCGCTTGGGCTTTGCTTCTCCCTGCCTCAGCCTTTCTCCAGATTTCACCCCTCTCCTGCCCATTTTCTGCCCTTTTCCTTTGGCAGAGAAGGGGAGCAAAGGGGGGGTTCCCCATCCCTACAGGAGCAGCATGTGCCAGCCCAAAGCCCATTTTCCAGCCAGTGCCACAAATCCCCACCCCAGCTGGGCCTCTGTCCCATCCTGGAGGACCTGCCCTGGCTCCAGCCCAAAGGATTGTTCCCTTTGCCAGCCCTGTGCCACCCTCACAGCACCCAGCATCGATCCTGGGATGCTCCAACCCTGGGAAACACTGTGTCCAAAACACTGTCCCAAAAAGCGGTGACACATGGCGACCTCCCCTCCCCAACCCTTCCCCATTCCCACAGACAAAAAAAACCTCCCAAGAAACTTCTGGAGTTTTCCAGAGGATTTAACTCCTGGAGTGCTCAGCCATGGAGGTGACAGGGGTTTGTGCTGTCCCACAGCTGTGGCCCAGCCCTTCCCGGGGAGGGGGGTGACAGGGGACACTCCACGTCCTCAGGGCTCACCTGCACCGCCGGCTGCTTGCCCTCGTTGCTGCTGGGGGAGCTGAGCCCCGTGGCCTGCTGCAGCAGGAACTGCCGAGCCACCTGCAGAGCCTGCAAGAGAGACACAGGGGTGGGCACGAGGAAGGCTCCCTCCTCCTCCTCCTCCAGCTGCTTCTCCATGGATTTCATTCACAGGGTGGGTTTGATGCACAAAGAGGGCAGTGCTCCTTGATGGTCCCTCCTGCCACACCAGTACATCCCACTAGAGACCACCACTCTTCTCCCGTGGGGACAATCCAAAGTCCCATGGGGACAAATCCTCTTCCAAAAATCCCCACCAGGTCCAGCATTCCCATGTCACAAGGGCCGTTCCCACACCCCAGCCCTGGCACAGCCACACAGATTGATTCCAGGGCCACCACCACTTTCCTGCTGCTGTCCCTTGTGCCCAAAGCCACCGTGGGTATTAATTTCATTAACTGGATTGTGGCACTGGAGAAGCAAAAAGTTCCAGTCATCAGCCAGGTTTGGGTGAAGCCAAGTGCAGGATTCCAGCCTGAATCAATCCAGGAATGTGTCTGAGTGGGTTTGATGGTGATCCAGGAGGTGCTCAGCAACCCCCACAAGTGACCACCATGAAGCCTGATTGTTTTTAGGGGGGGTTTGCCTAGGAAAAGTGATGAGCTTCTTCAAGTTTTTCACAGGGATGAAGGTGTTTCACTGGGAATCCCACAAAAATAGGGAAAAAACAATAGAAATGAATAAAATGCCCTTGTGAAAAATACAGGTACGAGAGAGCCATGCCCGGCACTGTGGGCAGTTGGAGAAAACAGGGGAAGTTAAGGAAAATCCTGTGAAGAGATGAGGAGGAGAGAGGAGTGAGTGTGAGCTGAAAAAAAGAGCTTGGTAGCCAGGAAAAGGAGTAAAGCTCTGAGGAAAACAACCCAGTGCTCCCAGACCTGTTTGCTCCTCATTTCTGCTTTACAAGGATTCTTTTCCTTCCTTCAGGGTTTTTTTGGGCACATTTCTGAAAAATCTCCACCCTCCTTCCCCTCTCTCCCAATTCCACTCACAGCTCAGCACACCCCTCACCTGTCGATCCAAAGCAAGGAGCACCCACAAAACCCCAACCCAGAGCTCCTCCTCAAATGGAGCATCCATGGAAAGTCATTCCCTGCATTTTAGATCCCATTTCAGGTCCTCCCTGTGCTCCTCTGCACAGGGAACTCCTGGGAAGAGCACACGAAAAGCAAAGGATGCCCCAGCTGTGCTACATCTTCCTTTTGGTGGAAAATCCACCTGACCTGCTCTGTGCAGCTCGACAGGCACTGCAAGGGCACGTGGAAAATGAGAGGGAATTTCCAGTTGGAGGCTGAGAGCAAAAGGTTTAACAGACCCACTTTACTTTATAAAAAAATTGTAATTTCATAGCAGGAGGCCCAAACCAAACACCCCAGACACAGCACTGGGCACCCTTGGCTGTGTTTGTCACCATCACATGAACCAGAGAGCCTGACGAAAATCATAACCTGAGGAATTTTATAAGTAAATGGATCCTAATTTCCTATTCCTGTGGTGAATTACCAGAGCTGCATCCCAAGACTGTGCACCCAGAGCTGCCACACGGCCACTGAGCACCCCCAAAACCACCCAACCAATAACCCCCAAACTTCCTTCATCCAAACAATTAAAAACTCAAATCCTTGAGGACAAACACCACAATTCACTGCTGGGAATCACTGATGGAAAAATCCCAGACCCCAGAGCCACCTCAGCCCCAGTGTTTCTCCACGGGCATTTTATTTTCCCTGTTATTACCAGGGATAGATGTGCATCGGTAATGCAAGCACAAAAACCCTGTGACAGTTATGACAGCTGATATTTTAATTACTTTTGGAAATGAAAACAGTAATTCCAGTTAAAAGCCAAGGTGGAGGAATCCACTCGGCGGCAGCTCAGCGCCAGGCCCGAGGCGCCCACCAGGATGGGTGCTGGAGCACTGGGCTGCATCCCACACCCCCACAGCAAATCCCTCAGCTTTAGCTGCTTTTCCAAGTCTCTTTTAGCAGAGTTTTGCATGGATTAGGCCTCTCCACGTGCAATTCCTGCCGTGTTTGCAAGCACCATCTCACGGAGGAGACCGAGCGAGGACAGGCCCCTGTCCTGGCCTGGCAAAACTCAGTGCAGCAGGGATGGAAAACACAGGGGGGAAAGCCTCAGGAACAGAATTCCAACACACAAAAAGTGCTGCACGAGACTTCTCTCCGAATTTCTCTTCCCAAACCCAAGGCCTGGCTGGCCTGGGGTGCCAGCGAGCCCCCGTTGCCCGCCCGGCTCGGCCCCACCGCGCCGCCTCTCAGGGGGGAATTTAATTCACTCCCCGCTGGCTCCCTCACTTTGGTGTGCTCTGAAGCACGAAATTACAAAGATTTACAGGAAAAAAACCCGACATGGCCTCACAATTGCACACAGGGGCCTCTCTGCTCCCTCCCTCCCTCTGTCCCCACTCCAGCCCGAGCTGCAGCCTGCAGACAGGGATGGAAACCTGTTGCAGGGCTGGACAGAGCATGTGGAGCACTCAGGATGGAATTTCGGGATGCAGAGCCACCTGTCAGCTGCATTTGTTGCCCAGTGGTGGGAGGATGAAGCTTTTCCATAGGAAAGTGTCACTCAGAGCCTCTCCTCGGGGCTGGGGAGGTGGGAAGCAGAAGGAAGAGTTTCCCTGTGGGAGTAGATGGGGTTTTACCTCTGTGAAGCAGAGAAAAAATTATTTATAAATAAAAATCAACCCATATCCCACTGCCTGGTGTTATCCAGGAGTCATCAGCACATCAGCCAGAACTGGGAACGAATTCCATGTGTGAAACTCCTGGATGGCTCCCTCTGATCACCAAATGATCCCAGAAAATGATCCCATCAAATGATCCCTGCAGTGTCTCAGACACAGCCAGGGCTGGTGTGGTTTGGCTCTGCCCTCCCCAGGAGCAGCACATTCCAGCATGAGGAAGAGGATGGCGACCTGGACATTGCTGGGGAAGGCCCAGAACTTCCTTGGGATGTGGAGCACACCTGGGATTGCAGGGAGAGGTGGGAGATGCTGGAAGGGGTGTGCTGGGATGGGGAAGGGGTCAACGCACAGCCCAGCCATGCTGGGATTAACCCCACCCTGCCAGGACCTGCTCCCACAGCTCCAGAGGTTTCCCTGCTCCCGGGATCCCCCCAGGGATGCTCATCCCTCCCCTCAGACCCCAAATCCCTCCACTTCTCTAGACCATCCCCAACTCCAGACATCTCATCCATCCTCCAGCAGGGGAGCAGCCCCTTTTTCCAACTTCCACCCAGCCTACCTGAGGATTATCCTGATTTTCCCCCCCTCCAGCCTGTGGGGCTCCACACATCCACCCCTGGATGTTTCTCCAGACCCCAGGAAGGGCAGATTTTGGCTGCCTTTTCCATGGTAAACGCCACAAACTCCCTTTTCTGCCACAGGGAAACACCTGGCTCCAGCCCTGGAAGAGCCAAGGGAGAGCTGCCTCATACCACACCTTGGATTAATGTGGGATTAATCCTCATCCCTGCCTTTTCCTCCTCAAAACATGCCCCAGCAGAGCCTCTCTAAGGCCTCCTGATGGGGAAGAAATGGGTCAAAAGCTCAAAAAAAAATTTTGAAGAGCATGCAGACATCCATGGGTCATCCGAAAAGGAGGAGCAACAGCCTCCCCCCCCCCCAAAAAATCAACCCAAAGTAATCCCAGGACAAAAGGAAAATCGTGCCTGGGGTATTTGAAAGTGCCTCATTTACCAGATATTTCACTTTATGAGGATGGAGTTTTTAATTCCAGCCTGGATGCTCCAGCTGGGAAGAGCTGCCCACAATCAGCTGAGGGATTTTCCACCTGGATCAGAGCTTTATATGGGGTTTTACCTTCCAAAAAGAGAAAAAACACTTGAAAAATTCCATTAAAGCAAGAACTTTGCATGGAAAGAAGGAGGAAGACAATTTTTATCTTCCCTTTTCCTTCCAATCCTTTGGGAGGGTGGAAAGAGGTTGGGAAGGGCTGAAGAAAAATGGTAAAAAA
>VXAX01005027.1:16670-40248 GCA_013399835.1 Leptocoma aspasia | reverse complement strand
ACTCTGCAGCGCTTGCCTCCTCCAATGCCACATAAATAAAATGATTTATTTACGCGTGTGCCTGCACCTGTGTGCACGCACAGAAGAGAAACCTTCAGAGCTGAGAGAGGCCACCAGCTCCTTCATGTAGCTTTTCCCTGCATGGCTTCATTCTTTGCATAATTTCAGTGTATTTGAATTTAGATACAGATTCCTCTTGATGTGTAACTTGTGTGTGTGTGGTCAGGGAGAGCAAGTCCCCATGTGTATTGGTATGACCTGAGCTCCAGAGATGCAGGTGACATTGTCAGAGGTTATTGGTGGCTCCTGGGCCTGTTGCAGGACCACTGGCAGTGTCTGGGACACTGTGTTTTGTTACCCCATGTCTCTCCTCCCCTCACCTGAGGATTCCCTGTCAGGTGTATTAAATATGTGACAAGCTTTGCAGACAGGTGGAAGGAAGATAACAGGGAGATGCAGCCCCTTCTCTGGTCATTGCAACCTTTCATTTCCTACAGATGAGGTGGAGGATGCCCTGAAGGCCATTATTCAGATCCTCCACTGTTGCTCTGTCTTGTGCATCCCCAGAGCATGCACTGAATAAATCCTGTTGTGAAAGTCTGTTCACTCTCTGGGGAATCTGGACACCTGGGAGCCACTTATTATACCTGTAAAATGCTCTTAATTATGTGCTTACATAGAATTGGTAAAAGACAACATGACTTCTGTGGGTCCTGAAGGGGTTTTTTGGTTTTCCAAAAGCATCCACGTGCTGCTTTTTATAAGGGTGTAACTTAATGTTTTTGAACTGTGTAAAAGCAGCAGGAGGTCATGGGGATTGAGGATGACGTAGGGAATTTTTCTTGAGCATCCAGCTGAGTGTAAAGTAAAAATGTGTCCCCACCAGGAATTCTTGGGCAAGGGAAGCAAGAGAAAAAGAGCTCAGAGCAAAAAAAAAAAGAAATAAAAACTATGGCTGGAGCACTTATGGTTCCCTGTTTTAGGAAGCCCAACACAAGCCTCTCACACCCTAAGCACACACAATTTCATCTTTGCAGCACAGAAAAACATTAAATACCAGTGTACATCCCCAGATTCTGGTTTTTTGCAGCATTTTCACCTCAGAAAATCCATCTGGGAACAACATAAGGGGAAAGGGCCTCGTGAGGCAGAATCACCACTGGAGTGCTGCTGGTACCTGATTTTGCCTTTTGCTTTTCCCCATCCTCCTGCCCCTGCTTTTCCCAGCAAAGCTGCCCTGCAGTTCCACATTCCCTTCTCTCGAGCCCCGGCTGCGGTAGCTCGGCAGCAGCATCTGTCCTGCAGGAGCCCAGCTGCCTGCGGGGTGTCTGAGGTCCCTGGCCAGCCCAGCCCAGCCAGGAGGTGACCAGCAGATGGCACTGGGACAGGCACCGCTGAGAACTGGGCAGCCNGCCAGAAGGAAATCCGCTTTCCTCTTGCCCTGCTCCCCGGGACAGCGGGGCTGAGCCTGCCCACACAGGCATTTGGGGCTTTGGCTTCATCCTGAATTTGGGGGCTTAGGCCAGGGCAGGGTTTGGTGTGGTGCACAGGGGAGTGCACACAAACATTCAAGGGAGACTTTTGCAGCATTCCCACTCCATTTCTGGGGTTGGCATAAAGGGGACTCTGGCACTGGGGTGACCCTGGCAAAGGTTCTGCCAGGTTCTTACAGCCCCGTGGCCCTGTGTGGTGGGAGGAGGAGAAGGCATTACCATCAGCTGTGCTGACTTGGGTTAAATGGTGGCATTTGTGGCGTTTATGAGGCCTGGCTTCTTTATGAAGCTCAGCTGCTTTGTTCTCTCCATCCCTGGGCCTGTTTCCAGCAGGGACGGGGAGGTGTTGAGCCAGAGGAGCTTTCTTTGCTTCAGCTCCTGAATCTCCCATGAATGCAGTGGGTCAGAAGGGTTGGGGTGAGCACACACACCCTGCTGGGTATTTGCATTTGGGGTTATGCCGCTGGCAGTTCCATCCAGCTTCCAAGTATTCCCTCAGAGCCTTTGGGCTGGAAGTTCTCTCAAATGTATTGAGAGGGTCTAGAGACGACCCACCTTTCTTGACCTTGCTTCCTGGCTGCTTTTTGCTAAAACAAAGTGCTTTCTTCTCTCATTGTGGTCAGGGTTGATGTGGCTGCCCAGTGCCATGTGCTGTGGGATCCTGGTGAGTCAGTTGGGTGTCCCACATATGCCATGGGTGTAAGCTTAGCCAGGCTGGTCACTCTCCTCCCAGGCAAAGCTGCCCTTTTCTTTGTGCCAGGACATATTGGAGCAATTAAACATTACCTGGGCTGGTGTCTTAGCCCTTGATGGGATTTATTTGGGTTAGTGGACCCTGGAAGTCCCTGTGTTCTCCTGTTGCCAGTATACAGATTATAAACATGTTTATAGCAAGGACTATCCAGGGCAGAGGGAAGCCCAAACCTGCAGCCCTTGAGCTGACTGAGGGTGAGGAAGCAGGTCGGGCTTCATGTAGGAGTTGTGCTGAAATTTTTTATCAGGAAAACACCTGCTGACAGCCAACACGGATGGTCTCAGCTGCTTGGCCAACTCAGTCTGCCCCACGTCCTCATCCTGTAGCTTCCCTTTTACGCCCAGGATTTTGGTTAGGGTTAGGAACAGCGACCACCCCTCGAGAGGTCCCAGTTTACCAGCCAAGCTCACTTCAGGGCAATAAAAAGACTCTGTTTTAAAAAAGTCAAACCAAGTTTATTTTCACAAGGGAATATCTCCAGTAATATTTTATTCATGGCTTCCAGCTCACACAGTTTCACTGTTTGAGATTCTCTGCATTAGTATCAATGCCATGGAGGGGAACTGAACGGATTCCATCTGGGACACATGGGATTAGCTCTTTTCCAGGGGACACCTCTCCAGATGAAGTGGATATGCCGCCCTGTTCCCATGCTTGTGGTGCTATTTTGGTACCTTCCAAGCAATCTGCAGGCAGGAGCCCTGCCCCTGAGCAAGCAGCTGGAGGATAATAATGCAGCTCAGAGGACCAAGCTGTAGTTTTGCACAGCAAGCCGCCAGGACTGCTGAAAAGCCAGATTTATGGAGAGAGGGCTGCATTCCTTCACCGCTTGGAGCTGCAGCATCCCCACCCACCAGCTGTGTCCCAGCCTCGCTGCAGCCACGCCCTGTCCCAGCAGAGGGGCCTGAAATGAGCTGCTTCATCCTGGGGACTCCCACGGCCCCGGCAGCCAGATCTGTGCCTTTGCTCAGGGTGAAATATGAGGGCTCCAATTTCTCTTTGCTCTCTCCCTCCCACTTCATCTGAGAAGGTGTCCTCTGCTTGCCCTCGCTGCCCGGAGTCTCGGATCTCACGGTCTCCGTGGCAGTAAGATGGTCGTGATAATGGCCTGAAATGTCCTTCCTGATGCAGCCCTGATCGTGTTACAGCTCCACTCGTGGTCTTGATCCTACTTACTCTGGAAAACGGCAGAGGGATAGTCCCATCTGCTCCTGAGAAACAGAAGAATGAACAATTCCGTGTCCCTTGCCAAGGGCCAGAGCTCTGAAGCGTGATGACTTCTTGCATGTCTGTTGTCAGGTGACAGTGCCTGGGAGAACCCAGAAGGATTAGAACCTGCTCCCTTTGGCTCATGTCTCTTCCCTACCTGTCTCCACTTTAGGACAAGATTTTAGTCTGAATCATTGGCTCATCCTAGGTAAATACCCAAAAGCCTTAAACTACCCTGGCAGGGTTTGGATGTGAGTGCGTTCAGTTGATAAGGGATTATCAGATCAGAAAGAACCACCCTCTAACTCTGTTCCATGGGACAGGCTGGGAACTTGTCCAAAACAAAATGCACTTCCTGAGCAGGGGCCAACCAGCCAAATCTGATCAGCTCCCAGGGCTCTGCATCCACAGGCTAAGTTGCCCTTGGGTCTGGTTCTGAACCCAACCTTCAGAACTGAGCACAACAAAATCAAATCGTGAGCTCAGATCTGTCCCATTTATACCGAAGTATCTGCTCCCCTCCA
The DNA here is from genome assembly GCA_013399835.1 of Leptocoma aspasia. Taxonomy (NCBI): domain Eukaryota; kingdom Metazoa; phylum Chordata; class Aves; order Passeriformes; family Nectariniidae; genus Leptocoma; species Leptocoma aspasia. The sequence goes on along the minus strand of VXAX01005027.1, from coordinate 36,268 downwards.
GACCTGAGGAGAGACCAGAAAAGGTCAACACATTTAAACACTTTACAACTTGAGCCCATCTCCTGCAAAAAAAGAACAGAATTGAAGACTGGGAGCTGCTGTACAAACCAATTTCCCTGGCTCTCTCGAACCTTAAAGAGAGGTGGGTTCCCTGGAAGCAGGTGGCTCCATGCTCCAGTGCCTGAGGCATGAAGCAATTCCTGGAAGAATGCAATTCTGGATGCTGTAAGAGAAACACCCACTGAGTTGTTTAACAATGCCACGCTGCGCTTTTGGATCCACAACAAAAGAAGCGATGCCTCGGGAGCTCCTCTGGTGGTTTTGCTGCTCTTTAAGGAAGGCAATAGACTGTATAGTTATCACCTGAAATGGGATCAAATCCCTCCCACCAAACTATACAACCTACTACCTCACCTCCACAGAGCAGAACAGACGGATCACGGGCACGGATTTGCTTTACTTGCACCACCTGCCCCCACACCTGGTGTAGAAGTGGATGAGCAGACCTGAAGACCTGACTGTCTCCTTAGGAAAGACAGTAGATTGTATAGTTAGCTCAGAGGGAGGACCGGACTCCACAACTATTCAATCTACTACCTCAGCCTCAAGGACAGCTTGGGACCGTGGCAGCCTCAGGCACTGGGATGATCTTTATCCAGGCACTGGGATGATCCTTATCCAGGCACTGGGATGATCCTTATCCAGGCATTGGGATGAGCCTTATCCAGGCATTGGGATGAGCCTTATCCAGGCATTGGGATGAGCCTTATCCAGGCATTGGCTGCTCCGCAGGTCCTGCAAAGAGGAATGCATGAAAAATCAGAATTCTTGATGCCAGGGGAGAGGAGTCATATCCAACCTTGTCCTGGAGCTCTTTCTCCTTCTTCAAACCTCCTTCAGCCCACTTGGACTATACCTTGTGCTTGGCAGTCACACTGGCTGCAGACTTCATGCACCCAAGGGTGCACAAAAGCAGCAGCCCTGCCCTTGGAACCCGGGGCTACACATGGAGATAGCAGAGCTCTCGGGAAGCTGCAGCAGCGCCAAGCACACCCAGCCAGGCTGACCTCACCTCCTGAACACACACCGTATCTAGAACAAACCTGCCAGACCAGATAAGAGAATCCATCAATTTAGCTGCTGTGCACTCCAGGGAATTGAGCAGATTAGAAATAACTAAGTACAAGGAAGCTTTTAGGCTGCAAATGTAATGGTATTGAGTACATCAAGGCAGATCTTATTTCCTAAACAAATGAGTGCAACATGCAGCCGTGCTGTCCCTCTAATGCTCCAGCCCAGCCAAGCAGTATTAGCATGGATCTGAGACAGACTGGCTTCCCCCAAGCCCTTGGCTCACCTTCTGAGGCTTCTTCACTCTCTGTACACCCAAACACAGAGGCGAGGTATTAATCTGGTAGTTTGAAAGGAGCGTGTGAGGCTCTTTTGCAAGGGGAAAGAATTCCTCTTGGAGATTAAAGAAGCCCTAACGACAAGGGAGCCATGCCAAGCAGGCTGCATGTGCAGCCCAGCACAGACCCAAAGGATAACTTCCCATGGGAGCTCAGCAGATGTCCCCAACCTCCACAAGCGTCTGCTGAGTGCCACGGTGGGAGAGGAGGGGGCTCAGGTAGGAGTCTCCAAAGGGATAAGAGCTGCCTAATGTTTTGTGCTTCCACAAGCTACCAGGCAACAGCCTAAATAATCCCAAAGCTTTGGTCAACTACTGTAGCTGGAATCCTTGTGAGAGTTCAGGATGGCGACAGGTACAAGGGTGTCTCTGCAGCAAGGTTTGGGAAGTGCCCTCTTCCACAGCTCTCCACAGGCTCTCCTCACTGGCATTCAACACAGTCCAGGTCATTCTCTTAATTTCCTTTGACAAACTGGTCCTTTACAGGCAATGACCCACTGTGCTGGACCATCTGGCCCAGGCCTCTCCTGGTGTATGAACAACGTCAGAACCCCAGTGGGGCAGAACTGCTTCCTACAGCACTGAAGTGCCCGGCCCATCCCTGGTGCCAAGTGCATCCCAAACAGCCTCCTGATGGGAAATGCTATTTCTCCTGTTTTTATCAGCAGAGAAAGTGATGTACAGGGGGTTGCACATCCCTCCTCAGCACATGCAGCACCAGCCAGAGCTTCAGTGAGGTGACAGCCAGGCTTAAGGGTCCACTAAGTCTGTCACTGCTCAGCTCATTGGGGACACAAGGGTCAATTTAAACTAAAATGTTTCAGCTTCACAAAAATTAAGCTGCTGCCACAAGTATCAAGCAGAAGGGTGGCAAGAAAGCCAACAGATGCTGCAGTGGTCAGGGACTGGGAGGGTGGGTGGTCCAGATGATTCCTGGGTGATGCATAGAGGCAGAGGATACTCGTCTTCTCCAAAGAGACTTTTAGCAACTGACCTGGAGGAACAATTTTTCCTGGTTCCCAATCTGGTGGTTTATATTGCTTTAAGCACATAAGCCAGATGTATCAGGCAGGCACTTCAAAGGTCACTCTTGATACCACTGCAGACAGCAGGCATTTGGGCCAATCTCAAACTGTTGGTGGGAAATTACATTAAATAACTCCAAGTTCACATAGATGTAATTATACATGGAGAGAGAAAAAGAAATCCCTTCTGACTTCTATAAGTAAACCTGAAAACAGAAGACTTAATTATAATAATTGTCTTAATGAGTATAGGTTTTGGGAATACCCAGCTGCTGACTCTGGAATCCTGATTTTAGCAGGATCTGTGAAGAAAGAAGCCAAGCAGGAGGATTAATGGATCAAACAGGAGGATTTTTAATGCCCAGTAAGGATGACTAAGAGCATCCTACCCTTAGTATCACTGTCACACTTGTTTGTCCTACACAAATGGCAGTGACAGGAATTCCCTCTCCTCACTGCCCGAGGTCTAAACCATCAAGACAAAAAACAAGGAAGGAAAGAGATGTGCCCAAATTTGCCTGGATGTGATGCAGCTATGCAAAATTCTGGATAAAACAGCCAACAGGGTCTGTAGGAGTCAGACCCACACCCAAAGCCTCTCACTGCCTTCTGAGATTAAACCCAGTTTTGAAAGATTTTTGGATACTTGATTGCCAAGAACCTCTTCAAAAAACACCACTTTCTGTGCAGGCCTTAAGGCAGTGGCCCTGTAATTTCCACTTTTCAGATTCCTATGGATCCCTCAAAATTGATTAAATCTGATTTCTGTAAAAACACTTGATCAGTTTCTGCAAGCCACTGCACAAATGTTCCTGTGCACAGAGTGTGTGCATGGTCCCACTGCCTACAGGTGCTTGGAGGGGTGAGGAAAATTGGCAGGTAAAGGGTATGTTTTTTTCACAGCAAGGTGCTCCAGGCTGGAATAAAAACGGCATTTCCAGTCCAGCTTTCAGACTTGTTTTTGGGATCAAGAAGTGACCTAAGCTGCTCCTCATTTATCAGGGCTCAGGGTGGCTTGTGATGACCCCAGCAGAAAACCCAAGATGATGCCCCTCAAATTTTGAAACATCTTTGCACCAGAGATTCCTGAGCATGGCCAAGTGTCTGCGTTTAAAAGGAGTCCACCTTGGAGAGGAGCTGGAAAGGCTCCGAAGCCTTGAGGAGCTGATCTGGTTTATTAAGGAGCACTGAATGAAATGGAGGAGGGGGGAGGAGGAAACCGTAAAACAACAAAGTCTCTGCTTTAAAAGCTGACACCACTTTCAGCCTTTGTGAAGCCGCGGTCCCGTGTCGGTGCCAAAACGTGCCAGGGACAGGGGGGGCTTCTCAGTGGGAAATCAGGACCCTGAGTCTCCAAGAGGATTTTCAGCCTCCTGGAGCTGGGGCAGACCCAGCCCCGACTCCCTGGAACGGCGGCGTTGGCACAAAATGGCCGAGTGTGGCCATTTTGTTCCCTTGGCTTCATTTTGCTCCCAACCTGGCTGGGATGGAAAAATAAAAACCAAACAGATAAAAAAAAAAAAAATCAAACCAAAAATAAGCCAAAAGAAGCGTGGAAGGTTTTCAGTAACTCCCCAACATTGTGGGGACCCACAGCGCCAATTGGAGCTCTCTGATCCGGCTGGCAGCGAGGAACCTGCGCACACAAAAAGCAGAAAACAGACCAAAAACCCATCTTGGACACACCCTGTGCCACGTGAAAGCAATATAAAAAGACATTTGCCAAACTAGCCATGAAGACAAGTTGTTTATAACTTCTCCCAAGCCAGGCAAACCTCTCAGCAAATCAAGGCCAACCATCTCCGCAAACACCCCATCCTAAAGTCAATATTAAATATCACACTTTGAAACAGTTAACCAAATCAATATTAAATATCACACTTTGAAACAGTTAATCAAAGGCCCCGTAAATAGGGAAAGAGAAATGGAAGTAAAAATATTTACAGTTCAATCCTGCAACAGCCCGTGTCTCTCAGCAATGCTTTTACTCCACACACTTTTAATGACATAGGGAATATTTCACATCAACTTTGTCACAGCGTTTATGATTAAACAATTAGCAGATATCTTTATAAACAGCTGCTCATCACTTAGGGGTTGTCTTGAGTCTGATCAGATGTTTCTGAACATCTGGATCATTATTAATGAATCTGATATTGTTATCTATAATGCAGGCATCTGTAACCTGCTTGTTATATCACTTATCTTTTATTAACCCTTCCTAAAAGCATTATTAAAAGTGGCCATAAAGGTAATGGTTTTTCTAAACATTTGAGTATTTTCCTTGTAAATTTGTATATATCTCACCCTCTCCCGAAGCAAAAAAATTCCCAGAATTTTTGTCATAAAAGATAGGCGCTACTGATATTTCACAGAGTAATTTCACTAAATACTAGAAATAGAGGAAAAAACATCCTTCAGGCTTATTTTTACCTGTTCTGCACTCGATGCTATAGGTTAACTCAAAAATCTAAAGAAAGAACATTTTTTTTCTGTAATACTCTATAAAACGGTTCTATTAATACTATTAATCTTCTCAATGTTGAGCTCATAAGCTGCACATGAAAGGTGTGCAGGTAATGTCCACCTCTAATGTAGATCTGGACCAAAACATTAAATTTGCACCGTGAAGCACCCGCCCAGCGCCTGCCTGTGCAGCCCCGGCTCTGGGACCACCGTGGCCCTGCCATTCTGTCTATTTGCAAACAAGCCAAGGAGATATGGAGGCAAATCAAATACCTTTCTGTGCAAGGAAAGCCATTTCACCTCTTTCTGCTCGCCTTCCCAGCTCCGCTCTGGAAGGTCTGCTTCTCTCCACATGTCTGGAAAGCCACTCAAGGAACAGCAGGACGATCATTCCAACACCTTATCAGAGCCTGATCCCCCCTGTGCCACAGGGCAGGGATCTGCTCATCAGAGTGTCCACGAACAAAGTGACGTGGCTACTAACGCCAAGACATCCAGGCTACTGAAGGAAATGCAGAATCACTTAAAAAAAAAAAAATCACTTTTATTTGGCACGTGTTCTGGTGTTTTTGCCCTGCTTCTGCACAAAATTTTACCATAATGCCACCAAGTTGCTTTAAACTTTCAAGGTGTGTTCCTGTTGATGGTGTTTCTGTTGTGTATCACACCTTAACGTGTGCAGGATACACACAGAGTGCAGTAAACAGCTTGTGAGCACAGTACAGCTCCAGCCTTGGGAGAAAAGCAAGGGCTTAAAAAGCCAAGAACAGCTATTGCTTTAAATATTTAAATTAAGATGTTTTTATTCCTGAGATGAAAACTTTCAAGGCAAGAAGGCAATAAACAAAAAAATCCCTAAAAAAATATCCTCCAGATTACATCAGCTAAATCCAGGCAGTGCCAGCTCGGTGGAAAGGTCAGATCCCGTATGCACCAAAAACAAGAGGACACACAACAGGTTAAAACGCTACCGTCCGGCAATGACCGGCTCTGGTCATACCAAGCCGATGTGTAAAACCATCCGCCCATCCAAAAACAAATTAAGACAACAGTGCTCTCTGGTACTTTATAAATCCAGAAGAAAGGAGGGCTGTTTTATTGAATATAGCGAACAAACCTTTCCGTCCGGCTATTCCGTGCAGCCCCGCGGCTCTGCGTGCACCGAGTAGCCCTTACGCTGCTCATACAAAAGCTCAGTTTGGCAATTCCAGGCATTTTCAGTGCTCAATATACGCCAAAACTACCCACTCTCTGCCTCTGCCTTTGGTCTCGTTCCAAAATGTCCTTTTTTTTTTTTTCCTCTTTTTTTTTTTCCCTTTCTCTCTCTTGCTACAGCCGGTGCCACGTAGAGACGGGAGAGTTGGGCTCGGACATGGCCGCAGACTCCAAAAAAGAGCCAAGTCCCAGCGTCCCGGCTTCCCCCTTCCAGACGGGAAACAAAATGGCCATGGAGCAGCCATTTTGTTTGCTGCGGGATGGGAGGGAGAAGGGAAGGGAGGGGAGACGCAGGCCAGGCGGGAAGGACGAGGGGGGAGAGGGGAGGGCGTCAATTCGGCAGGAACCCAAAAGCTCTGCAGCCATGCCCGGCCGCGTCCTCCTTCCTCCTGCCGGCCCCGTCCAGTCCCACAGCAGGGCTGAGCCGGAAGCATGGACACAGGGTTGGTTTTCCAGCCCTCCCAAGCCAGTTGAGCCCGAGTTGTCCAGCCTGACTGGGTGACACTTCCCTCCCTGAGCCAGGCTGGCACCTCCATCCCGGGACCCGGCTGCTGCCGGGCTCTGTGAGAGCTCCCGAAGGGAGCCGGGCAGGAGAGCGGAAACCAACCCAGTAACGTCAAACTCCTGAACTTCCCTGGGCAGGAAATGGTGTAAATAACACCCGCAGAGAGGGGGAGAGGAACCCGGCCTTGGGGACAGTGTGGCCTCTACAGCCCAGATCCCGACAGCACCTGTGGGAACAGCAGCCCGAGCTTTCCATGCTTGCTCCCGTCAGGATGAGCCTGCTCAGAAACACAGGCTCTCTCCAGCAGGACCTTGTGCCCACAAAAAGCCTCGTGAGCTCCACGACTTTCATCTTCCTGCCCTTCCATGGAGCAGCACCACAGCTGCCCATCCAGGCAATGTGCCCATGGCTTGAGGAACTGGAGATGCCTCTCACTGGACCCTCTGCTCCCGAAAGCACAGGGCTGAAGTCCCAGTTAGCATCCAACAAGACACAGATGAATCCCACCCTCCACCACTGGTGTTATGTTCCTCCAAATCCTGACCAAAACCAATGACAGGTTTTTAGAGCAAGAAAAACACCTCACAAACCTGTCTGGGAGTACCCAGCATGGGAAGACCCTTAAGAGGACACAAATCAAACACCCCCTGGGCTTTCTGCTTCTGTAGATGGGACAAGCCATGAAAATCAGGAGTATCCCAGGATTTAGGACTGGTAAGATCTCCCCATAGAAGTCCTATCCCTTAAGGATGCAGGGAACTGGAAATGCCAAAACCCAGCACAGCTTTGAAGCTGTTACAGGACCTGTAGGAAAATCCTGTAAGGAAGGTTGTCAATAGGACGAGGCACTTTGTGTCATATTCACATGGGGATAAATTTAAGCACAGGAGGCTGGACCTGCTCAGCTTTCTTGAGTCAGTGGGGAGGGTAATATCTCTGCAAAGTAATTCAGAGCAGAAGCATAATTGCAACATCTTGAATTATCCTGTGAAAAAAGTTAAATCTTTAAATCTTTTTTAATAACCACTATTCCTCACTGCAATTTCTGGCCAAGTAACCTAAGCTCTCCAGGTGAAAATTGTTATGGATTTATTAGTAATTTGTTGTGATTGATCAGACTTATTAAAATGTCCCTAAGAATAAGCATCACCTGTAACAAAGTCCACTGAGAGCCTGCTCAGGATATCCTGATTTCTGGTATGGGTTTGATGTGGAGCCATGTAACCTCACAGGTAGGTTTGTGCACTTTGTATTAACCTCAAAATCTGGGAATTTTGAAGGTATTTGGGAGATCCAAGTCTGGTTTATTTTACTAGGCTTTGAGAAGACAAGGTGTGATGGTTTCTTGCTTGAAAATGCCTGTGTATGGAGAATAGTGCATTTCTTGTGTAATACTCTTCCAGGAAAACCAGCAAGACAGGTTGGAGAATGATGACCAAAGGGCTCTAGATGTGTATAGGAACAGATCAAGAATGGCCACACGCAGCATATCAGGCTGAAGCTAAGAATGAAAACCAATTTCAGCAATTCTGGCACCAATACTCTCTTCTAGAATCCCCCAACAACCTGAGGAACTCTGTTTTTACCCTTATTCCGAGTGAAAATGAACAGGGAAGGGTGAGACACATTTACAAGACACATTTGGGGTGTTTTGCCTTTCCCAATAACAGGGCCCCTACATCAGCAGCACCTTCCTGGTGGTCCTGAGAAGAAGAAATATGAACTGGGGACATGCATGGGGCTGGGGTTGCTCAATCTACCAACAGCACACCCAGAACTGCTGGTTATTCACCAAATCTTAGTCAAATGAGGGTGCATGGGGGGAAAGATGGGAATACAGAGAATAAGCAAACGGGGACATTTGAGAAGCTGATGGAGGGGAGAGTGTCTGATGTACAAGCAAGAGAATGAGACCAAGAATGCACAGGTTTTGTGGACCTGGGAGGGAGCTGAAATGGTTTGTGTCAGGAGAGGGAGGTGTGAACATGATTAAAATGCTGGAGCTTCACAAAGGACAAGGGAGGAGTTGCTGAACAGGGATATTTTTGTAGCCTCCAATCTGGGCTGCTGTGGGCTCAGCAAACTGGTGAGCTGATTAAGCTGTGGTCATGAAAGGAGTCCCTTCTACAGGACAGGCCACTTGCTTTGGTTCCTTCTGCTTCTGTGACCTCACTAGGTCCCTCATTCCAGGCACTCCCTTGACATTCCAGTGTTGAGCAGGGCTGTGGCTGCCTGGGCTGGTTGGAAGCCAGCAGACTGATAAGGCACGTGGCCCCATAATTAAACCCCGTGAGATTCTCCTCCTCAGGGATGGACTCCTGCATGCAGGAGTTGGTTCTCATTCCTCTGCACACACATCCTTGCTGCTGAGAATTGTCATTTGAGAGTAGGCAAAGCACAAAGCGCCTTCAGGTCAGAGCTGGGTGGAGAGAACAAGCCTCTCCTTTCTGTTTGGGATCAGGGCTCATGAGAAAGGGTCTGTGGTGTTGTCATGGGTCTTGCAAGCCAAAGAACTCTACCCTTGTGCTTCAGCTCAGGGTTTTTTCCAACCATGCTGCAAAGCTGTGGGAATCAGCTGCTCATCATCATGTGTTGGAGTCGAAGGACTTCCTCAGCATCAAAGTTTCCCCTCTGGCTGTTTGTTTGACTCTCTTCAGGCCTTATCCCTCTGGTCTGATCCCATCCCAGTGAGCCTGTACAAACACAGCCCCACTGCCACTCCTCGTGTGCTCTCTCCTCCCCACACTGGCCATTTGCTCATGAAATTTAGAGTACTGAAGATGTGAGTGAAAAGCCAAGGTGGTGAGAAAAACTTTCCTTGCAAATGAGGAGAAGTGGTTTTGGTTTTATTCCTTAGTTGGTGCATGTGGGTGAAGCAAATTGCCTCCTCTGAGTATTTGGATGGATTCAGTTCTTCTCAGGTTTGTCCAGTGGTACCTTCCCTCACTGGCCCTGAGCACTCTCTTGGGAGTTTTTAGGACTCCTCCATTTCTGTCTCAGGGAAATTATGAGCATAAGGCAGCAGCAGTCACACAGAATCATTTGGGACAGAAAAAAACCAGACTTAACAGCTGCATTGCTAAGCTTCTGCATCCAGTCTTAGTGAGTCACTTTGTCTGTTTCCTCCTTTGGGAGACAGATATTCCCTACCTGGGATGCTGAGAAGGTTATTAGTTAATGTACTAATTAACCAAATGTGCTTTGAACAATAGAATTGCTTGAGGCAGTGGATCTCATGAAGGTCTAAGTCTAACAGTGGCTTTAACAAGACTGGGCTCCCAGTTCTTATCAGCTGGGACACCTTGCCCTCAGCCAGGCAGAGAAGAATTGAACTGCTATACATTATTCACACTGTTGGCACTTCTGAAGCACAAAGGCCAGAGTCCATCCAAGCTCTTTCCTGCTCCCACCACGGATGAAGATGGAGCTGCCACATCACAGACTGAGCTCTGGGGCTCCAGACCCACAAAACACAGAAAAACCCCAAGCCAGGGTTTTTACCAACACTGCTGACCTTTTTAGTACATGCCCAGCAGTCTGTTTGTGACCCACATCCCACCCTGCTCTGGAGATCTGCTCACACCCAGGGCAGCTGCTCCTCTCTCTTGCAGAAACTGGATGGTGGCACAGAACTCTCTGAAGCAAGAGATAGCTTCTCTATCCATACCACTGGGACCCATCCCAGGCTGGATTTGGAGCTGCAGCTGCCACAAATCCTGCAAGCCAAACCAGTTCAGACTTTGGCCAGTCCTGAGCTCATCCAAAAGCCATTTTGTGCAGCTTCAGGCACCTTATGTGTCTGTTGAGGCAACTGAACAGGGAAGTCAAAACCCATAGTGGAGATTTTAACCTACTGAAAGGTTCCAGTAGAGATGTAACCACTGGAGCTGATGAAGGTTGTTTGCCTTGAATTCATGTTTGGTATGAATACAACAATCCTGCTCAACCCTGCACTGCCTCAGGGTACCAAAGTTACTCTTTAAGAGTGACACTGTCCCCAGGCCTGGGGGCGCTGGAGGAAGAGAAATTGTGACAGTTTTGATTACTCAGGGAACTGAGTTTGATTCCCAAACGTGAAACTAAATTCTCTTTCCACACCAGCTCTGCAAGCTCTGAAACCCTGCAGGTTTAGCTGGTTCCTCCCCAGCTGGAACAGAAAACGCCAGGCAATGTCACAGCTATTTCTTGTGTGTCACATTTGCACAATGCAAAGACCGAATCAAAAGAAGCTGAAAATCATAATTAGGCAAGCAAGAACCTACAGTCTGAAAAATTCATCCCTCTTTAGTCTAGTCTGAGGCATGTATTGTATGAGACTCTTAAGAGCTGAGTTTTCAGAGCTGCATTTTCAGAACTGAACTGCTTCCGAAAGCAGGGCCCCTAAAATAAGCAAGATTAGCAAATGTTCCCACCTCCAGCAGTTCTGACGATGACACCAACAGACAGATTTTCATCACCCTTTTGGCTGAGCCCTTCTGGAACTGTGGACATATTTTCTAAGGCAGAATCCTTTCTAAAACTCCCCCCTTTGCAACACAGAAACTGTACAGATTCCTAACTGCAGCCAAGTTTGACCACAGATCCAGCTCTCGGCCCTCTTTGTGGATGCAAAAATGCTTTGGAGAAACAATATCAATACGGCTTTGGTAATTGATGGTCTTGTGCTGGCTTTGACCCATCAGTTGATTGACCATCCTCAACTGTCATTTCCTAAACCCATTTTTTTTCTGCTTGTTTATCTTCCCCAGCCTTGTTTGCACACAGCCACCACCCAAAAAACCTCTGTCCAGGGATTGGGATTTATCACTCCTGTTTCAGTAGCAGCAGAGCACAGAACAATATAGGGCCTATGCAAACAAGTACTGCTGTTTTCTTTTGCTTTTCATTTATTCCCTACGGTAAATCAGTGCATTCCAAACCAAACAAAAATCAGAAGACTTAGGACCCCAAGAGCAGCCTAGAGCAATATAACAGGGGCTGAGGACAGGTTGCATTTAGAAATGAAGCGACAAGTTGTCCTTAAAAGCAAATGAAATGTTTAACCTGTGCTGCATTCCTGAGATTGTTCCTAGCTGTAATGACACTTTGGCACTCAGCAAATGGCAGGAGCTCAGGTGCCTGCATCCCTGGACACCATACATGGGGGAGGGACTGGGCTGCACATGTAAACTCCCCCAGGTAGGGACCATCTTCATCTTTACGTGTGTAAAAGCTCCTGGTGTGACAGATCCCCCAGGACACTCCAGTGACCACCAGTAAGAGCCAACACTGTTTGGGTATACGGGTATACAGGACACCAGGACTGGGAACTGTAACCTGTAGTTTTGTCCCAACTCTGTCACCAAGCTGGACCTTTCAGAAGACCCTAAAGGACCATGCAAACTTGAGCCACTGCACTACAAAAAAAACCCACGGATCCACACACCAGGTCCTCTTTTGATTTCAGTTCAGCCCAGGCCAGTGCATTACCTGACATTTGTAACCCACTGCAGGGCTGTCGTGTTTTTTGCATAGCTGGAAAAAACTGCCAAGGAAAAGAAGCTGAAATGAACCCTCAGGATCCTGCACCAGCACCTATCAACTTTAGCAGTGTTCTTGGAGAGCAGGACTGAGAGTTCAGTCCCTCCCCTGACCATGAGGGGTCCGTGTGCCCTGTGCTCAGCATCCCAAGGGATGAACAACGCTTTGAAGCCAGGCAGCCAAACATAATCGACCTTTACCTGCTCGTGGTAAAGCTGAGCTGGGATGAGCAGGCAGAGCCTGGAAAGCTGAGTTTATCCGTGTGTCACAGCGATCCCTTTGAACTGCTCCAAGCCCTTTGGAGAAGCTGCCCTCCCAGCAGAGCAGCAGCTTTTCCTGGGCTGGGTCCTGTGAAGGGCTTTGGTGAGGGCTGGGATGTTTTAAGCCCTATCCAATCTCTTCATCCCCAGACAGCTCTGCTAGTCCGGATGGCTTGAAAATGAATGGGAGATTCTCGTGGCAGTGTTGGAAACAAAAAAGGTTTACTAAAAAACAAAATAACAAACTCTTTTACAGAGAAAAGCCGTGCCAGGTGCAAGAGGTCCTTGCCCTGCTAAGACACGTCACAAAAGCGATTAAATCTTTTGTTCTGACCTTTTTCTACCTGATGACCCAGGCAAGCCTTCTTAGCCTCAGTCCAATAGAACAGCCCCAAGTTTATAACGCAGTTCCAAAAGTCCTATGAGGTGTCTCTTGAACCAAATTTAGAAAAAACTTTCTAGTATCTTTGCCTTACTTAGCAGACAAGAACTATTTGAAAATTCCCTTGTAATTTAGTCACCCCGTCACCAGAGAGCACACTGCTACAGTGCTGCTGTTTGCTGGGACCCTGGCAGCTCCCCCAGCCCGGCGGGGAGCGGGGAGGGCTGCCACGGCTCAGAGCCTTGTTCCCAGCCTGCCTGGAGTGGCCGTGGCAGACAGGGATGAGAACAGTGCCCGAGAGGAATCTGCCTGCGGCGGGGCGTGCGCGGCTGATGCGCAAGGATGAACAGATGGGTTGATTACACAGGGAGAAATGGACACTAATCGTATCCAGATTCACCAGCTGCAGGATTTCCTCCTGAGCCCTAAAGTACAGGAAGCCCGTACCTGCTTCGTTATCCTGTCTCTGCTCATTAGCCCCTTCCCCCGCCCTGGGAACCGCATCTCCGCTAATGCCCTGGGCGGGGGAGGGCCTGGGATCCAGATGGGAACTCCCACCGAGCTCAGGCGCGGCTGGGTCCAGCCCCAGGCCAGCACAGCCAGCCTCCATCAGCTCAACTCCCTACTCCCTGAGTGTGCTGCCAGGCTCTTCTGCTGCTGCTGCCTCTCTGAAGAGCCAGGAAGATTTCAGGATTAGCAAGGTCAACCACAAAGCCTGTTGGGGTTTGACACATCATTCACTGTGTGTCTCCTCACCTCTGCTGAGGTGCAGCCGCTCCTGGGGTGGAGTTTGGTGTGTGTTCACAGCACGTGGCTGCTGGGGACAAGGAGAGAAGGAAGTTTTGTGGATTGAAAACAGCAGAAGCAATTCCCCACCACGCTGTAGCATGACTGGCCAGACTGAACTGGGAGATGATGGTGGAAACCTCATCTGTATTCTTGTATCTGGGAGACTGAATCATTCCAAGTGGTTGGGTTTCATCACCTGCTTGGATTTTGTGCAGTGCCACCTTGGAGGAAGGAGCAAAGCCCTCCCAGCTTTTACCCGTGTCCCTCTGCATTCATCCCAGCTCTCTTCAGAGGCAGTGATGTGCTCCCAAGGCAGAGCAGCTGGAGGGATGATCCCAGGCATCCTCCCTGTGGGGCTGCTCAGCTCCAAGGGTCTTAGCCCCATCCTCCTCCCACAAACTGGAGCTCTGGGAGCAGATGTGCAGACACAGAAGCTGTTGATCACACTGGCATCAGCAGCTGCCCTGACTTTTGGTGGAGTCTCTGTGAGGAGCTTCCTGCTCAGAAAACTTTATAACCCAAGCTGTTGCTCTGAGTTGGGGTTTTGGGACCTTCTCTCCTTGCATGCCCAGGGTGCCTCCACTGCCAGCCTGAGCTCATGTTTCTGTCATCAGAATTGATGCAAGCAAAATAGGCTGCTCCCATGCTTGTGCCTGTTCCCACCCTTGTGCCTGCTCCCATCCTGCTGCCTGCTCCCCATCCAGATTCACTCTGGCTCCACATGCCAGGACACCACGTGCTGCCCCACAACCTCCATTCCCCTCACCAGAGCTGATGCCCAGCGCTGAGCAAACCAAGACTGAAGGATGGGAGAACCCGAACTCTTGGTGTTGCTCCCAGAAGCTCCCAGGCCTTGCAAAGCTGCTTCACTCCTGGCAATAAAACATCAGCATGGAGCATCCTGTGAGTCCGAATCGGACCTGAAGATTGAGATAAAGGTGGCTGTGGCTGCCCTGCAGAGCCTTCAAGCTGGGGCGAGGAGGAGGAAGGAGAAACTAGGAGGAAGAACCACAATGTTTGTTGTGGTCTTGCAGATGAGGAGAAACCTCCTGCCCAGTCCTACACCAGCCAGGGATGCACGGCCACCTCCCCTGGGCTGGGCCTCCCAAGCCCAGCAGGATGGTGATGTGCTGGCAGCAGCCACAGGGGAGAAAAGCCCTCCTGTGGGAATGAGCAGGAGAGGGTCACGCAAAGCCACCCCCCAGAGACCTCCCAGAACAGGGTGACATTTGGTTGCCATCACCTCAACAACACAACCCCCACCCCTGTGACTCCACAGAGCTCACCTCATGCAACTCTGCAGCGTTGGTTGTGCCCTTTACTGGGCTACTTCTCTTACATTTCCTGTGGCCAGGACTATCTGGAGAGCAACCTTAGCATGCCAAACCCTGCATGTCTCATGGGCTTTCCAGCAGCAGAGCCAGACAGCACAGCTCAGTCCCCATGAGCAACCCCACAGTAACAAACTGGTCACTTCCTAGCTGTGTCCTCCCAGACCTCACCTTTCATTCCAGCCAATTATCACCAAACTTAAACAGTAGCTGTGAGCAACTCCAACAGAAAAAAACAGTACCACAGAAAAAAGCTAGAGAGAAATTAGGAGCTGAGAGAGGTGGCAGAGGGAGAAAAACACTGCAGGGAGAAAAATAAATGGTATTGATTCTTCTGAGGCCCAGCTGTGGGGTGGTACAGAGGGTGAATCAGATCTGGCTGTGTTTGGACACCATGTTCCCCATGGTGCACAAGCCTGCCAGCATCAGCTCTCCCTTGGATGGGCTTCTCATCACAAAGATCTCACGAAACTTGTACCCCCAAATCCCTTGGAACAATTAGTGGAAAGGCTGAGGGTGGAGCCCACAGAGGTCAAATTAGTCTAGTTGCCTTTTACCCCTTCTTTTCCCACCAGAAGTGGTTCCTGGAATGGTGAAGCTGCTTACATGGACGGTCCAGCATAGGGGAAGCTTTCTCCCTCAGGTCTGGCCTGTGGAGACACAGAGCTCAGCATTTTCTGCAGCTGTAAATCAGGCAGTTCTCACCAATATAAATTTTGCTCTGAGTTGTAGGGGATTAAAAAAAAAAAAAAAGAGGAAAAAGAAAAAAGGAAATCACAATTCAAACTCTGCCTTGGCCAAACTTGGTCCTTTTAAGGAAAGGAAATTACCCAGAGCCACCCTCGACAAACCTGGGGGCCTGATCCTGCTGTGAGGAATGTCTGTGCAAATCCAGAGTGGCTCTGCTGCCTGCTGGGGGTTACAGCAGCTGAACGAGGCTCCAGCCTCACAGCAAAGCTCCTGGTCTCCTGCCAGGAGATGGAGCAGAGCTCACACCAGAGCAGCCTGAGAGCAAACTGGGGATCCAGAGGCAATAAACAGCAGAAAGATCTGACTCCCCCTTTCAAGAATTCACCCTTTCTGCTGAGCCATGTTCTGGAAGCACAAGCCCTGTTTTGCTGTGAGCTGTGGAATAAAACAGCTGTGTCCCTTGGCTGGACGGCTCTTCCAGGGGTGCCAGATGTTTTGCTTAGGACACGTCAGAAGAGCCTTGCTTGAGTTCAGACTTTTTTTCCTCTCGGGCTGCTTGAAGGAGCTTCAGTGGGTTTTTGGGTTTTTTTAATATTTGTTCTCCACCAGATTTTCACACAAAAGCAATAAGGATTGGGAGCAAATTGGGAAAGGTCTGGTTTGACCCCAGCCCCTCTTTGTATAAATAATCTGCAAGGGAAAAGCTGGAATGATGAGTAAAACATTTGTGCTGCATTTTCACTGGAATTAAGGGTCTGGATGTAACCCACTGTGTCCACGCACTCTGCTGAAGAGACCATCCTGGCACATTTTGGGGGTCAGACCCCACAAACGCCTGACTGCCCCCAGCTCCCACAACATGGGAATTTCAGCTGCCCAACCAGCCCTGGGGTATTGTGAAAACAGCACAGCAAGCAAGGTCCAGCACTGGACCCCATCATCCCAGCCACCAAACCAGGGTGCACGAGGCCACACAGCTCCCTGCAGGGTCAGGAAGATGTGAAATGCCCAGGACACCATCTGTGGGAGGCTGTCACCATCCTGGTGGGTAAGGCAGTTTTGGGAATGTCCCCAGAGCAGGGCTGATACAGCCGGTGCAGGCTGGTGGGTCACGGAGGCAGAGAAGGGCCGCGGCATTTGGGTGCTTTGTGGCCAGTTCGAAGCTCTTACTGTAGGGCCAAGCGTCGCTCACTGAAAAAGGGGTTTTTTTCAGAGAAAAGAGGAGGAGCGGGGAGGCTGGGCAGCGGGGAAGAGGAGGAAAAATTTGGTGAAGGAGGAGGGGTGGCTTTCATGGCTCCGAGCGCCTGCGGAGTGCGCGGCAGCCAGGAAGGAGGACCCTGCCCTGCAAACAAGCTGCTTTTGTTGTGTCCCAGCCAGGCCTAAATTAAGTTTGACAGAAAGAGGACAGATTCCCCCGCGCCGGGGCAAGCCCTGGGCTCGGGTAGGGCCGGGCCGCCCCGCGGAGCCTCGGCCATGCCAAACCCGGCCCTGGTGCGAGGCGCGAACCTGCACGAGGCCGGAGGAGCCCGGGAACATCCCGAGCCTTCGCTGGGCTTCCTCCAGAGCAGCCGGGAACATCCCGAGCCTTCGCTGGGCTTCCTCCAGAGCAGCCGGGAACATCCCGAGCCTTCGCTGGGCTTCCTCCAGAGCAGCCGGGAACATCCCGAGCCTTCGCTGGGCTTCCTCCAGAGCAGCCGGGAACATCCCGAGCCTTCGCTGGGCTTCCTCCAGAGCAGCCGGGAACATCCCGAGCCTTCGCTGGGCTTCCTCCAGAGCAGCCGGGAACATCCCGAGCCTTCGCTGGGCTTCCTCCAGAGCAGCCGGGAACATCCCGAGCCTTCGCTGGGCTTCCTCCAGAGCAGCCGGGAACATCCCGAGCCTTCGCTGGGCTTCCTCCAGAGCAGCCGGGAACATCCCGAGCCTTCGCTGGGCTTCCTCCAGAGCAGCCGGGAACATCCCGAGCCTTCGCTGGGCTTCCTCCAGAGCAGCCGGGAACATCCCGAGCCTTCGCTGGGCTTCCTCCAGAGCAGCCGGGAACATCCCGAGCCTTCGCTGGGCTTCCTCCAGAGCAGCCGGGAACATCCCGAGCCTTCGCTGGGCTTCCTCCAGAGCAGCCGGGAACATCCCGAGCCTTCGCTGGGCTTCCTCCAGCAGCACCCGGCCCGGCCCCGAGGCCGCCGTGGCTCCAGGAAAAGCCGCCTCCGGAGTGCCCCGTCCCGCCCCGCTGCCGGGCATCTCCCGGCCCCGCGCCCGCCTGGGCACGCCGTGCCAGCGTGAGGAACCAGCCAGCTTCTAAACGGTTAATGCCGACAAAACCAGGCGGCTTGAGTTCCCTCCTTCCCGGACCGCTCCTGGTGGAACTCGCCCCTTCAAATGGAATGAAATAAAATCATCCCCCTGCTCTGACCTCGCCCTGGTGTCCTCCCCGCTGTCCTCTCGTCCTCCCTGTCCGTGCATCCGCTGTCGCCGTGCCGCCACCCTGCGCTGGGAGTGCCCGTGCCCAGCGTCCCCCACCACGTTTGCTCCGGCTGCCATGTTGAATTGCAAATCCGACATGATTCGACACACTCTCCCCCATCGGTGCTGCCCGGTGGCGAGCTAAAGCGGCACCCGGGCGACAACGCCCAGCCCCGCGTGGCTCTTGGGGACATCCCGGGTGGTGGGGCAAGGGCAGGGAGAGAAATCACCCTCCAGTTCTGCTCCAAATGCTGCACATAGGGACCTGCCTATCTGCTATACATCCCTCTCTAGGAGACCGATTAAAGTCGGGTGTTTTAGCACCAAGGGCCGGAGGACTCGGCGGGAAGGGATTTCGGGGAGAAAGCAGGTTACAGCAACAACAAAACAACTGGAGGAACAAAACGTTATTTCAAATCAAAGGCAAAAAAAACCCCAACCGCACGGACAAAAAAAAAAAAAAAAAAACAACCAAAATTAAGAGTGAGGTTCGATTTCGTACCAAGGCAGCAAGAGAGACGCACCGTGGAAGAGAGTGGTTTTGTTGTTGAGTAGTGGCTGGATTTAGCTCCGCTTATCCGGACAATCATCGGGGAAGAATCCTTTTCCGAGAAAGGCCAGTTTGAGTGAGACAGCTTTTTTTTTTCCCTTCTCTCGCTCGCTCTCTCCCCTTTCCTTCTCCTCGCAGCTCAATGCCAAGAAATGGGCGGTGCCTGGATGCCAGGCTCCATCCGAACGAGACACCCAAGGCCAACGGAGGCTGGCACAAAGGCGAGCTGGCAGGAATTCCTGCACTGAGAGCCGTGCGCCTGCGGGACGAGCCCGCCGCCTCCCAAAAAATCAACCCCCGACACCGCCCGCTCCGGAAAGTTGCCCCATCAGGCTCGAAAACGCCCCATGAGGCTCAAGCACAGGGCGAAAAAAAAGGACAAGGGGAGGGAAAAAACCCCCAAGACCCCTCTTTGCATCGACGCAGGTTAAACAAAAGGCCTGGGGAGGTGGGTTATTTTTTTTCCGCCCTCCCCATGCTCCTTTTCCCGCCTTCCCATCCCTCTCCTCCCTCCTCTTGTCCTCCATCGTTGTCTCCCTCGCCCGCCGCCCCGGCGTCCAGGCAGAAATGAGCCCTTGGCTCCCTCCTTCCTGGTTTTAGCACGACAGGAGGTGGCGGGTCCTTGAATAGGAACACACACCCAACACGAGAGGGACCCGATGGGGGCAGAAAAAAAAGAGGGCAAAATATATATATATACACACAT
Organism: Leptocoma aspasia; assembly: GCA_013399835.1. Taxonomy (NCBI): domain Eukaryota; kingdom Metazoa; phylum Chordata; class Aves; order Passeriformes; family Nectariniidae; genus Leptocoma; species Leptocoma aspasia. The sequence continues at coordinate 16,964 of VXAX01005027.1, read as the reverse complement.
CCAAACAACAACCCACCCGCCAGGGAGAACGGTTGGGAGCAGTTGCTGCTGAGGGTGGCAGATTGGGGGTGGTTTGGGTGCCAGGGGGTATTTTTGGCCTTATTTTGTTGCTACCCGAGCACCTGGGTCGTGCCGATTGTAAAAGGGAGTCGCGCTGGGTTGGGGAAGGGAGTGGAGGGGGGGCAGCTGGGGTTGGTAGCGCTGCTGGGGAGATGCCAAAAAACCAAAACAAAACACGTTTTCATTTTGTCTGCACCAGCCTGGGCGCAGGCGAGCGCGGGAGAGAGGGAGGGA
>VXAX01005027.1:0-14842 GCA_013399835.1 Leptocoma aspasia | reverse complement strand
TCCACCGAAAGCAACCCCGGAAAAACAACAGCGCCACCCCACCCCAAAGTCTTTGTTCTTCCAAAAAACAAAAGAAAAAAAAAAAGGAGGAATGAAAAAATATCAGCGTCGGGATGAGAGCTGGAGGAGGTTTCTCCGCGTGCGCGTCCGAGTGTGTGCGTGCGGCGGTCGGTCCCTCTCCCGTCCCTCTCCCCAGACGCTCGCTCGCCTTGTAAAACTTTGCTGCATGTGACGCTGCTCCGGCCTCCTCTGGCAGGCTGACAAGAGCCGCCCGGCCGCACAGCGCAGGCGGCTTTTCAGGGAGAAACTCCATTCCGAGGGATGGGAGCATTCACATGTTTGCAGCGAGGGCCAGCGCCTCGAACCAGGGCCGCAGCCGCGGTGATGCTGACCCTCGCCACGCCGGCCCGGCCTGGGGTCACAGCAGGGGAGAGGGGCCGAGTTTAAAGCTGGAGAGACTTTCACCCTCCTGTTTCTCCCCTGGGGTGGGGGGCCCAGTGCGGTGTAAGTGCCGAGGGAGGTGTGCAGGGGTCACGGTGGCTGCAGGGAAAGGAGCCTGACCTTGTGCTGACCTTGTGCTGCCACCTCTTCCCCAAAATACCCAGATCCCCTCGGGGTGGGATGGAACAAAACCGGCTCCCCCTGAGAGCACTGCCCAGGAGGGAACAGGGCAGCTCAGTTCAGGGGGATTTGAGGGTGTTTACCCGAAAAAAAGCCCACAGCAGGCAAGCAGGAGCATGGAAAGCAGCTTCCCCACACCCTTCCCATCCTCTTACCAGCTGTGAGTGATGGACGGAGCTGTCACTGTCGGCATGGCAGGTCAGGCTGCTGCGCCCAGCTTTGCCCCCGTGCTCTTTGTGGCCTCTTCTCCTTTTTCCAGATGGGATTTCCCTTATCCAGGGGGAATCCATGAGGACCTGGCTCCTCTGTAATCTCCCATTTCGAGTGAAGGCCATCCCAGGGGATGGGGCTGTGTGAAGACAGGGACAGGTCCAGGGCCACCGTGCTGCTGGTGCCTGGGTCCAGTCCAAGTCCCCACCCTGAGCATTTCCTGGCACCAGCTGGCCCCACCACCCCAGCAGCAGGATCTCCTCTGTGAGGGTTATTATTTTTCACATATATTTTTTTTAAAGGAATTATTTGCCTACGTGGAGCTCGGCGCTGCGGGAGAACAGAGCAAACAGCCTTATCGAGGGCAGCTGTGCCACAGGGCACTTCCTCATGCGTGGCTGCAAGATGGGGCCCTCCATGGCTGTGGGGGAGGGCTGGCAGCCCCTGCCCTTCCCACTGACCAGACACCAGTGAGACACCAGGCACCATCCAGGCATTGCGAGAGCTCTCTGGGATGCTTCCCTCCCAGCTCCACGGCGGGAGAGCAGCACGGCCAGGAAGGGGTTTGGACTGAGCTAAAGGATCCTCAGCAGGACGGCTCTGCGGGGGAAAAGGGAGGATGGAGCAGTCACTCTGAGCTCAGCTGCACTTCCCTGGGCACAAAGGCTCATCTTGCTGCTTCCCAGATCCTGCCAGACTCGAGCATCCATGCCCAGCGGAGAGATAGACCAGCCTTGACCTGAGATTCCCTCTCCTGGCTGCTGTTGCTGCCTCCCTTCTCCCCCGGGGCAGCTGGGAGCAGATGAGGCCAAAGTCCCAGCAATCTCACTTTTCCACTGGAGGCCGATAAACGGCGCAGGCACGGAACGGCAGCGATCCCCACCCAGCCTGGCTTTGTGCAGGAGAGTCAATATTTAAACCAGAGTTTGTTTCCTGGGCAGACAGGGGAGCGCCAGTGGGAGAAACCCCCGGCTCCATCCCAGGCATCAGACCCAAACCTCCTCCTCCACCCCTTCATTTGTTCTCCTGACCACATGTTCCAGCCTGGATCCCTCTGCTGTGGGAATGGGGCCCCATCCCCTTCAGCTGGGATACCTGACCACCAGCTGCAGGCACTGGGTAGCAATTTAAGGGAGAAGGATGCCCAGCCAGGGTTTGGGTTGTCTCCTTGCCCGCTCCTGGTGCAGACATTTGTCATTGTGCTGGGGCCCCTCAAATGAAGCACTGGACAAGAAGAATCAGGGATAGAAATAGCAGGTGAGGAAATATTCAATCATCCTAAGAATGGCAGCCCCTTGCTTCAAAGTAAGGCAGTGCACTGAAAGCTTTGAAACCTGGTTTTCATTTAAATTGAGCAAAAACTACAGTCAACTGTTGGGTTTTCAGCCAAGTTTGTGGGCCCTGATGAACTGGGCAGAAATTACTGGCAGGATGCATCCACTGGTGCAGCTTTGGGTAAATCCCTTAGGTAAATCCCTTAGGTAAATTCCTCAAAGGACAGGAAATAGCACTTTTCCCTGCAGTGGCTGCAGTCAGGCTGTGCAGAGGCTGCAGGAGGTTTGACAGGCAGGTGAGCAGCAGAAGGTGGCTTTAATTTGGAGGGCAGAGGTACACGTTCCTGAGCAGGTGCTGTGTGACCTGGCAGGTGCAATGCCCTGTGTTGGAGCAGGTCATAAAAACAAGGTGATTAAAGGCCAGTGGGGAAGGATGGAGCTGTGAGGGGGAAGATGGAATGGCTGAGCCCACCTGACCAGTCTGACAGCAGCAAAGGGTCTCCATCACCCCTTCCAGAAGACCTCAGGGTCAATTTTAACTCCAAAAACCTAATTCCACATATATTGTTTCAAACACCCAAGCCCTCTGCTGCCTCCACTCTCACTCCAGGTGCACCCACTGCAGTTTGCTCAGCTTAAATATGCCCACCTTCCATGGAGGTGAGGAAAATCAGGGGGAATCTGAGTTTTAAACAGCTGGTTTAGCCTGTGATTTGGAGAAAAGACCAAAGGAAGTGCCTGTCTTAAACTGAAACCTTCCCTGAGGGAGCACATTATGCACAGGAAAAAAAAAACCACAAAAAAATCATAAAATCAAACAAATATCACAAAAAAATCTCCAGAAAAACAAACCACCCAATAGTTGTTTTATAACTGTATTTTGGAGCATAATTAAATCCTCTTTGAAATCATCTTTGATATTAGGGAACAGGTCCATGCATTATTTAACTGTAACACAAACTGGGAGCGAGGGAGGACAGACAGGACCAACTTCACGACACTGAAGAAAGCTGGGTGAGGGCTGCCAGTCCCAGCATGTACCACCACTGTCCTGCAAGCCCTGCCTGGGAGTGTGCATCGACCCTGCCTGCTGGAGAAAAATCCCCTGTGATGGCAGGTCCCCACAGGAGCAGGATGAGATGTGATCCCAGCTGCTGCTGCTGCAGCACATGGGAACCTGCTCAAGGAATGCTAAACCTCTTCCCAGGGAGTGCAGCATCACCTCTGTGCAAAAGACTGCTTCATGGGGAACTGAAATGGGGGAAATCTGCCTGGCTGCCATCACAGCACAGACTGGTGCAAAGAAGCTCTTGTCTGGGGAGCTGAGCATCCATCCTGCCCTGGTGCCACTGGTGAGCTCTGCTGCACACAGAGCCAGCCGTGCTCCACTGACCTTTGACCCTGATGCCTCACCAGCCTTTGGCCAGCTCCAGGTGTATCCCTTCATTGCAGACAGCCCTGGATGGCTGCCCCTGCTGCAGGAGAGCCTTTTGTGTGCAGCTCTGAGACCCCGGACCCCATTTCCATCAGTGATGGGAGCAGGAGCCCAGCAGGGCTCGTGGTGCTGCTGGCTGGGAGATGCCCCAGTGCAGCCAGGCCAGCCCAACCCAGCACCTGCCTCCCCTGAGACTGAGCAGGCTGCCTGCCCAGCCACAGCTCTGCTGGGTGTATCCCTTGACTGAAATCCTGCCCAAAGCAGCACCACTGGCAGCACATGTCCCTTCCCAAGGGCTCTCTCCGTGTCCACATCCCATCACTGCCCTGAGCTGGGCTGCACCTGTCTCTTTGGGACTCTGTTCTTTGCAGTGAGACTCCGTTTCCTTTCCCTGTTTCGATCCTATAATTTCCTTTTCCATGCCCATGGGAGGTGGGATACTCCTAGGTGTTCAGGTACCCTCAAACCTTAAATATGGATGCCAGGTTGATCTTGCCCAGGATGAGCTACCTGCCAGGCAAAGGTGCTCTCTCCAGAAAGGATGAGGCAGGAGGCTGTCACCTGGCATAACCTTCCCAGGGAGGCGACCTTGGATCTCCTGCTGCTTTTCAGCTCAGGCAGAACAAAGCAGTCTTTTGTCCCTGCAGTTCATGGCTGGCTCCTTTAGTACCTGGGCACTTTCTGGATTCCTGGACTTCCCCAGCAACTCCAGAGCTACAGCCTGGACCAAAGAGACGGCTTTCTGCTCTTTCTGCTCTACACCCCAGTTGAGACAGCCATGAGGATGGAGCTTTGGTCCAGCTGGAGCCTGAAGCCAGATGTCCAGAAGTCTGTTGCTGGCCTTGCTGGAGAAGAGGTGTCAGTTCTGGCACCATGGACTTTGGATCAGAAAATAGAAATATACAGATATCGCAACAAGCTTGGGGTTTCTTGAGGAGTCCACGCTGCTGAGCTCTCCCTGCCGAGGCGTCAGTCGATGGGGAAGGAGCCGGCTGGGATGGGCGCCCTGCGGAACAGCAGGCTGGAGCCACGGAACAGCTGCCCCTGAGGAGGAGAGCCCGGGGTCAGGGCAGCCTGAGACCTGGCCAGGGAGCTGCAGCTGTTGTAGCAGGGCCCAACTCCATGCTCATAGCAGGGCTGCAAGGTCTGGGCACCCTGGGCTGCTCTGCAGGACAAAGTGAGGTTCCGGCCCCGTGGGTGCTGGAGTTGAGCATTACCCCCAGGGGTGAGAGATGTAGAGGGACACAAACTCTGCTGTGTGCAATGCACGGGATAAAAGCTCACAGCCTGCAAGCTCGGGGTGTGCAATGGGCAGAGCAGCACTGCCATGCTGGTACAGTGCCAGAACTGGAGGGATAGAAGCAGGCTACAGAGCACGGCAAGGATGGAGCACAGGCACTTTTGGGGAATGCTGGAGACTTGGGAAAGGAGCAGAGGGAGCCCAAAGCCCCGTGTGTGTCCTGCTCCCTCACCTGAGCACTGAGGTACCTCCAGCAGTGGATCCAGGATGCAAAGGCAGGAGCATAGGGAGGGAGGCCGGCGCGCAACCTGCACGGCAACAGGGAACAGCTGAGGTGGATGGATGTGTCACCTTACCCACACAGGTAACAAAAGAGCAGCAGGAAGTGTGAATGAGGACACGGGGACAGTGTCCTCACCGGGCTGGCGGCCAAGTGACAGCTCGTTATTTACAAAGCAGCAGATCTGTAATTTAATTACCCCTGAGTGCACAAACAAGGAGCGTTACCTGGAGACTTTGAGAGTCCAGGACCGTATCTACACCTTCAAAAGCCAGCAGATACTGAGAAAACACGGCACAGACTTGGATCCCGTCCCGTTCCCATGAGCACAAATGCAGAAGACTTGCAGCAGCGCGATTGGGAAGGCAAGCTTGGTCCTGCTCCTGTCTGCCCCCATCGCTGCAGTAAGAGCTCTGCTCCCTCGTGCTGCTCCCTGGAGCCAGCACGGTCCCTTTGATCCCTGGGCCTCCAGCTCAGCTCAGACCGGACCACACCACCACAACTCTCCCGACTTCTCACCACCTGAGCTTTGCTGCTGCTCTTGTCTGTGCCCTCTGATCTAAAATTATAAGCAACCTGGGACAGGAAACGAGCCAGCTCTGCGAGGTGCCACAGAGTTTACGGGGCTGTAGGAAAGCTTTACGGTCGTTAGCAGCCCATTCAGATAACAAGGGGCTGCAAGAAAGGAAGGGAAAGCTTTAGATCTCAGTGTGAAGGACATACCCACAGTTGTTCACTGCCATGAGATCTCCCACGAGAAGGAAGGGGTACGTCAGCATGCTCACAGCGATCTGAAAGCACAGAAAACCAGCAGCCTCTCTAACACTCCCCATGTCAAAAACGCTATTTGCAGCTTTTGCATGTTAGCGGAGTTATCCTTGGATAAGGGATGTCAAGCACAGACCAGCCTGTGTCCCCAGAGCATGAGCTCTCAGCCCAGAGGTGGCAGGAGGAGGGGGAAGGACACGGCAGCTGCCTACATACCCCCATCACGAACTTGGTGTAGCTCCGGATCACCGATGCCTGGCTGAACTGCAGAGAGAAACCAAAGGCGTTGTGGAGCAGGGGGATGACACCAGCCTGGCACTGTCACCCTGAGCCTGACGTGAGGGGCAGGGGATGAGGCAGAAAGCAAGGAGAGCAGCTGCATTCCAGCTGAGTTTGGGAAGGCATCTGGGGAAATGTGATCCCCCAAAGTGCAGGCGAAGCACAGCCCTGAGCAGACACAATGCCTCCAGCACTCTCACAGGGACATCCCCAAAGCCCAGGGTCTGTATTAAATCAGCCCCTGCTCCTCAGTAACTCCTTCCCACTGCAGGTGCTTGGTCCAGACCCCAAGCCCTCCCTCAGGCACTGCCACTCACATTGTCGTCCACAGCGTAGGCGTTGATGAAGTGCGCCAGGAGGTTGCAGCACCAGAGGAAGATGACATCCCCCAGGATGTGAGGGACTAACCCACTGCAAGGGCAAAAGGAGGGGTGTGAGGTGCAGCAGGGTCCCAGAGCCACCTCCCGAGGTGTCCAGCTTCCCTCCACCAGCTCAGAGGAACTCCACTCCCCCAAAATGAAATTTTTACTTTGGGAGGAACTGAAAAGGGAGCTTTCAAGGAAGAGCTCTCTCAGTCTTCAAACATGGTACTACACATGCTGCTCTGGCTGGAAAGTTTCTGGGTTCTGTTTTTTGGGCATGACTCAAGTCCCCTAGTTCTGTCCCAAAGCCATTCTTGGCCCAGCTCCTGCTGACAAACCCAAGCGAGACACAGATGAAGTGGTTTCCATTTCTGAAGATGCTCTTTTGGATGCAGAATGAGAAGTTCATCTCTTTGTGGAATCTCCCTTCTTTTAGAAATCAAAATGAGAGGGATTGTTCCTGCACAACCTGCTCCACTGAGAAGTGGGAGTAACTGGGGGGGAACACTCTGATTTTTCCCAGTTCCTGCTGCCCCCAGCAGCACAGTTCTTTGGTTAATCCTCCCACTGACACACTGGAGCTCCCAGCAGCACCAGCACTGCCAGCTTTTGCAGATAATAGCACTGAAACTTTAACAAAATATTCCAGAGGGTTTCTCCAGTTTGTTGGTGCTTCTGCAGCATCTGCTGCAGCAGTGCAGGGTTTCCTGCTTTTGCAGGGGTTGTTCCACTGCAAAAGGATCCAGGTGTGGATCCTTTTGACACAAAAGTATTTTGTATTTTGTATCAAACCTGTGTTTAACCAGCAGATGTGGTCAGTTCTGAAAAGGAGCCTGTCAAGAGCCACACGAGTGTTTGCTGAGCTGGAAAGAGCCACCTCCAGGCACATTAATCTCAGTCTTTTGTTTCTTTCCAAACATGACATGGCCTCCTCAGAGCAAGGGACCAGTTTGTCTCCTGCTGTGGTTGCTGCAGCAGCAGAGCAGCAACTGGGACTGGTTTTGGGAACAACCTGTGCATTGTTCAGGCCCCAACAGCCCTGGGCATGCAGCTGAGGTCTCAGGGGCCAGGCAGAGCAGAAACCTTCAACAGAAGATTCAGGCTTCAAAGATGTGATACATGAGAGCAGCAGTCAGGACAAAGAAATCAAAGCTCTCTGGCCCCAAAGAGATGTTCTGCTTTGTGTTTGGCTTTCATCCTTTCTCTAACTCAAAGTTAAGTCTGAAGCTCCTGAGCTGCTGCAGATACAACAGAGCCTAATAAAGTCCAGAAGCAAAGGGCTGGGCCAGGGCAGCCCCATAAGGAAAACCTCACCCAACTGTTGATAGGGAGTCAGACTGCTTAGTGGAATAAGCAGTCTCCAATAAGGATCCCATCCCTTTTTCCCCTCCAAAGTAACAACAGTTGCTGGCTGGATGACTGGAAACTAGGGGTCTGAGAGCTGCAGAAAGGAGCTAAAAAAAGCCAACAAGCCAAAGGCATCAGGCCTGAAAACCCCGCCTGGAATTCCATCACTGCCTTTACTACTATTGACATAAAAAAGTGAGTGCTGCAATTCTCACACCAGCTGGGAAGTCCAAGATCTGGACTGGGAATATTTTTGCAAGATGATGAAAAGCTGGAACAGCAGCAGGCAGAGGAGGAAGCCTGAATGATGTACAGGAATGTGACCCAATGGCAGAAACCCCAGTGCAAGGGACCTGGGACAAGCCATCCTTGAGCTGACCATGCCCAGCAGCTTTAGAGCTCAGGGAGCACCTTCCTGGGCTGGCAGGAGCCTGTTGCAGATATGAGGGGAAGGGAGATAAATCCATCCTTGAAAAGTCTTTATCTCTAGCCAGGCACACACCCAGAGAGTGTGTGCCTCTGTTATTGCTGGGGGTGGTTATAAGGCCATGAGAAACAAGTGCACTGCCATGATTTTAGGGCAGTGGATATGCTGGGATTGCACCAGGGCTGAGAGGAGAAAAACAGCAGTTTGGTCCTTCAGATGCAGTTTGTGCTTCCCTCACAGCAGTGAGATTTCCTAACAGGGTTATAGAGCATGTAGAACTTCAAAGCCCTTCTGAGACAATTTGGGCTGTGTTAAAGGCTTTCCTGAAAACCATTAAGTTTCATTAGGCTACCTGGAGTGTGTATTTCATGTGGATGGAAGGGAATGTGGCAGCTTCTTTCAGACCACTTCCCTGGGAGGTGGAGAGTTGTGAGCAGCCTGCTCCAGCCATGCCCCACTCACAGGGACCATCCCAGAGGATCCTGTATTTAGTGGAGCAGATTTGGAGCTGCACAGCTCAGCTGAGAAGCTGTGGGCTGCCAAAGGAAGAAGCAGTGACACTCGATGGGTGGGGTCTCTGCAGATCCCTGGCCAGGGTGAGACCCCCTGTGATTGCTTCCCTCTTCCTGACGCATTCAGGTTTCATCTGGAGGCCCATATTTTGTGACTGCAGAGCCAAAGGCATCCTGAAAACCCCTACTGAAATTCCAGAGCTGCCTTTACTATTATTGACATAATAAAGTGAGTTATCTCCCCACCACGAGCAGAGACAGCAGGTGGTTCTGCTTTTATGTAGATGTGAAAAAGAAAGGCAGGAAGCATTAATTAAGGGTTCAAGCAAAATGGTGTCCACTAAACTTCCATTTCAGTGATGTACCAATTTGCCACGCTCTGTAAGCAGCTGGAAACACCTTTCAGCTCCTCCTGGTCCAGGCACCACCATACTTCAAGCACACAGGTAAACCTGCTCATTACAAGCACTGACAGTGCTCTGCACAGAAATAGCTGCAGATTCCTGCTGCTTATCCAGGCCCTGGCTTTCATTTCAACAAGGGAACTTATTGTTGCACTTGATCTTGGTGCCTGTTGCACAAACAAATGCTTTAAATGGCCCTTCACTGAAACATAAAGAAGCACCAAGGGAAAAAGAAAGATAAGAAAAAATACAGCTTCCTCTGAGCTCTGAAGGTTTGATTGAAGATAAGATCTGGGGCAAACTTAATGGTCAAACTGGAGTGCTGTCAAAGGCACAGATTTAATCGTGGGAGTGATGTGGGAGTCCCTTGGTCAGACAAGGTTTCAGCTCAGTGTAACTCCAGCTGGGGTTGGCAGAGCTGCTGGGACAGCCATCAGCACCTTCAGGCTATGAGAGAAAGTATTTAAACAACAACTCACGTACACAAAGAATCCCAGGATCCCTTCCTCCTTAAATATCCTGCCAATGGCACTGAACACACCGCTGCCAAGAAAGGAAAAGAACTGTGAGTGTGCAGAGTTGTTCCACCTCTGCCCTGTGCAACTTCACACACATCCTGCAGGCCCCAGCCATGGCAGTGCCTCCCCAGCCATCATTCCAGCAGAAGGCAGCTTGTTCTGCTTGTTCTCCTTAGACCAGGCAGGTTTGAGGGAAGGAAGGTCGTATTTGTACTCTGCCAGTCTGCAGTGGCATCCAGGAGAACACCCAACCTGCACACAACTGTTCAATGCTGAAGGTACAAGAGCTCTGTGAGGCTTTGTGAGTGGGTACAGATGTTGTGTGCTGTGGTTTGATTTGGCTGATTCTAAGCCAAAGAACCCTGTCCTGCCTTTGGGAACTCAAGCTGGCTGTCGTGGGCTGGCTGCAATCCTTTCTAGTGTGCCTCCACGTCACTCCTCAGGCAGTTCTGCCCTGCAGAGAGGCAGCTGGTACTGCAAAAGGCTTGGAAAAATTCTACAGACTAAGCAGGGCTGCAGCAAAGCTTTGTGTTATCCACTCTGCCTCCCTGCTGCCTTCCTTTTCCATTAATAGCCAAAGGAAAAAGGCAGGAAACTCGCTGTGTGATCAGCAAGGGGTGACACAGCCCCAAACCCCCACGGGCACAAGGTGGAACAGAGGCACGTCAGGGACAGAGCCCAACCTTCCCACATCCCTTCAAGCCCCAGTCACCCACCCTCTAACCACAGCTCAGATTATCCTTTCAGTCTCTCAAGCCTCCTGGATATTCCATGGCATGGGAATACCTGGCACCCCTGAGCCCCAGACCCTTCCAAGCTGCAGCCCCTTACCTGTATTTGACTTCCCGGCCTACGAACTGGACCATGCAGCGCATGGAGATCACTGGGAGGAAAGAAACACAGGGCTGATAGACAAACAAATCCACTCTGGGTGGTAATGGATGTGAAGGAAAATGAAACGTGATCCTTCTGCTCTCCCTCAACTCACAGCATCTCCAGCTCCTCTCAGTGGTCATCAGCACTGCAAGACTCATTAGAAACTGGGGCCTTTCCTGAGCCTGTAAGTGGTGGGAAGGATTTCAGAGGATCACAGAGAGGTTTGGGTTGGAAGGGACCTGATAGATCATCTTTTTCCAAACCCCCTGGCATGGGCAGGGACACCTTCCAGTCTCCCAGGTGGCTCTAAGACCTGTCCAACCTGACCTTGGACACTTCCAGGGATGGAGAAGAAGCCACAGCGTCTCTGGGCACCCTGTGCCAGGGCCTCAGCACCCTCACAGAGAAGGATTTTGTCCCAATATCCCATCTAATCCAGCTCTCCAGCAGTGGGAAGCCATTCTCTGTGTCCTGTCTCTCCATGCCCTCATCCAAAGTCCCTCTCCAGCTCTCTTGGAGTCCCTTTAGGCACTGGAAGGCTGCTAATGGCCCTAACCCCAATGGGATCTGTAGGACAAGGTCGTGCATGAGTGGGAAGAGAAAAACTCATTGCTCAGCTGTGTTAGTGCCTAAAGGCAAACCCCAGCATCAGCCTCATATGATGGAGAAGTATCATGGAATCATCCCCCTGAGTAAGCAGGGTTTGGGGTGATGCCCAGTGTGGAGGGGGCTGCCAGCCAGGGGACAGGACTCACCATGCAGCGGGTGTGAGACAACCCGGGACACACACTGCATCATCATCTCGTGGGATGTCTGGGGAGGGAGGAGAAACACCTGTGAGAAAAGCTGTGCTGATCCTCCTGCACGGCCCAGGCCCTTTCTCTCCGTGTGGGGAAACACATTTTGTGTCCCTCTTTTGAGATCTGTTCCTGTGGTAAACCTCAGTTCCTGTGAATTATTTCATGGATGGACACAGGATGGCCACTAAACACCACAAACTTCTCACCCCAGTTTCTCTCCAAGTAATCTCACCCACATCCCCAGGGACCTCCCCAACCACTCATTAATGGGCAATATCCACTCCTCACCTCTCTGACCACTTTCCTAAGTGAAGTTTTCACATCATCCTTGTTAGACACGTGCTCTGTGTCTTCCAGTGGAAAAGCCTGAGTGGAGAGGGAAGCAACATGGTCAGAACTGATGGAGATGCTGACCCACAGTGTCTGAGGACAGGGGGAAACCATGAAAAGCCATGCTCTAGATGCAAGGACAAGATAAACAGGCAAGAGGGAACACAGGAGAAAAAAGGATGGAAAGTAAAATAGAGGAATAGAGGAGTCACAAAACTGCTGACAGAGGATACAAGGCAAGGGGATGCCAAATTAAATTAAAATTGTTTATAAATAAAAAACTGCTTTGGGAATAAGGGCACTGGAGGACTATTCCCTTAGAAGATGGAGAGGGATGGGTGCATCAGTCCTCCTGTGCAGCCCTGGCTGGCTGCAGGCTCTTGCTGCAGTAGCACTGACCCTGCAGGTGATTAATGGAGAGAGAAGCCGACCTTTACCTTCTTCACACTCCCCCTGGTGACGGTTGATAAAGTGCTTGAGATGAGGCGAGGAGTCAGGCCACGGAAGAGGCCTCTTTTCCCATCCACTTCCACGATGTGTCTGGCTGGGTGGGACAACACCAGGCTGCTGTCAGTCAGGAAGGGGACAATGCATGGAGAGCACCACAAACAGCCCCAGGGTTCAGCTGAAACCACGCCAGGCTCAGCTCAGCACAGCAGCCACTCCACGGCCCCACAGTAAGTGATTTATTGTAACAGTCCTAAATAAACTTCGTACTGGAGGACAGGAATTCTTACTCTCTGTCATCTGCCTAATCTGGAAGGACAGCTCAAATATTTTGAGCTACTTTTTGTCTTTTGATGGTTTTGCTCATCTGAAAAGGCTCCAAGGCAGTTTGGACTGACCAGGCAGGGGGAATCATCCCATGTGCTCTGTGCTGTCACCTCCTGCCTCCAGCCCAGGAAGGTCTGACTCAGGGTTCATATGGATCTCACAAACCCATGCTCAGTTCCTGCCCCACCACCTTCTCCCAGGCAAACTTCCTCAGCTCTCCAGTTGCACAAAAAGCCCAGAGATCCCATTTCTCCCACATATAATGAGGTGGGATAGAACCCACTATGTGCTGGTGGCTACTGACTGCTCCTGGCCCCTGTCCTGTGCTGTCCAAGCAAAGCCAGGTGGGCTCTGCACCTCTCCATCACCCAACACTGCCCATCTGTTTGGAAATTACATCTTCCAAAGGGTAGCACTGGAGCATTTCCAGCCCTGGGTGTCCCAGGATGGGCTTCCAGTGCTCTCATCCTGCTCCTGTGCTGGTTCCACCCCATGGATACCACTGGCTGATTTTGGGATTGGCCCAGCTCGGCTGTCAGGACAGTGCATTCCCCTTCCCCACAGCAAACCTGCTGTGACAGCAGGTCACAAAGTATTCACCCACCCCTCCCCTGCTGCTCCACCCACAAAAAGAGGAAAATACTAATTTTTTTCCTTCTAAACATATTACCTGCCCTTTTCTTGGTATTTCTGTCCCTTTAGGGCTCCATCTACAACACAAGTGAGCAGGGCAGGGGGCAGGTAATTCCAGGACTGTTTTGGAGCAGAAGGAAAGTATTTTGCAATCTCCAAAACACACAAAACCCTCCTGCAACAAGCCTACACCACCTAAAACCCCCCAAACCTCTCCACCATGGTGCAAACTCAGACCAATGTGCCACAGGAACACGATGCAGCACCAAAACTGTGGCCACCAACGCCCGTCCCCAGCAACAGCTACGTAAATTTGACAGCTTTGCAAGGAGTTGTGGTGGTTTAGGCCTCAATGCAGCTCCAGGATGATCCCAAGGTGATGTGGGAGTGCTGCTGGGGGTCAGCTAAGTCTGCCTGGCAGCTCCCAGCCCTGATTCCCCGAGGGCAGGACCTTGTGCTGGCAGTGAGGGACAGTCACTCACCGTAGCTGAAGAAGCCAGGCAGGTACAGGACCTTTCTTCCCAGCACATTTCTTCCAATGGTTGGAGGTAGTGGCTCATGCCCAACCTGAGAGAGAAACTTCATGAGCAGGTCTCTGTTCTGGTGTTCCCAAGGTCCCTGGGATGAACAGGATTGATCCCAGCATCCCCCTGTCACTCTCAGGCACTCCCTTCCCCATTTTATGGGGTCCCTAGGTTACAGGGGGTCCTCCACCCTCCCATTTTAGGGGGTCCCTGTTACTGAGTGGGTCTGGGGTTTCTATATGGGAGGCCCCATGGCAGAGGGGCAATTGTATAGGGGTTCCCAGATTACTGGGTGTCCCTATTCCCTGTCAGAGAAGGGGTCCCAATGCCCCACTACAAAGGAGCCCCCACTGTTTAGGGGGCCTCACCCCTCCATTATATGGTGTCTCCTATTCCCTATATAGGGTGCCCCTGTTGTAGAAGGCATCCTCACCCTCCTATTATATAGGGCCCCATTTTTATATAGGGTCCACCAGTATATAGGGGACTCCATCCCCTTACATATGGGGCACTCCATATGTATGTCACTCCATTACCCAGATGTCCCTCATTCTCTAAGTGCTCAGGGGGCCCCGTTATAACGGGGGGGCTGTATACACAGTGACCCCCAGAGCAGGGAGGCCTCTATAGGGGCACAAACCAGGAATCCACTTCCACCCATTACACTGGGGTCCCAATCCCCCACCATACACAGGGGCTCCATCCCGTTACATACGGGGGCCTCCCACCCTATAGGTGCCCCCCATTCTGTAGATGCCCCCATTGCACAGGGGGTCCCACTGTAAAGGGAGGGCTGTACATCCTGTATATATAACCCTAGCACATGGGGGTTTCCATAGGGACACTGCAGGAATCCACCTCCTCCCGTTATACTGGGGTCCTGATCCCTCATTATCCACCGGGACCCCATCCCGTTACACACACTGGGGTCCCCCCTCCCATAGGTGCCCCAGCATCCCCCTGTCACTCTCAGGCACTCCCTTCCCCATTTTATGGGGTCCCTAGGTTACAGGGGGTCCTCCACCCTCCCATTTTAGGGGGTCCCTGTTACTGAGCGGGTCTTGGGGTTCCCTATTATATGGGAGGCCCCATGGCAGAGGGGCATCCTATAGGTGCCCCCAGCGCACAGGGAGCCCCGTTACACGGAGGAGGGCTGTACACACAGTGACCCCAGCGCACGGAGGCCTCCGTGGGAGCATCAACCACAAGTCCTCCCGTTATCCTGGAG
>VXAX01005026.1:8571-34658 GCA_013399835.1 Leptocoma aspasia | reverse complement strand
GGCTTGGGAGATTGCCTGAAGCCTTGGAGAAGAGACCCCACTATCCGGCATATTATGGCAATCCGGGGTCCGACAGACCCCACACCCCGAGCCGTAATAAAATTGAACCAGAAAATTTTGTTTTTTCCTTGTATGGGAGGACATTTTAGGTTTCTCTTCCTTGAAAATGACAGTGATTTTATTGTAGGCCATCTTCTTAGCAATGCATATCTGCCTAAATATGCAATCATTTTCTTGACGCAAGTGAAGACTGATTTCTTCATTGATTTCAGCAGTACTCTAAGTATTGCCTGTTTCTTACTTCTTGGACTACAGCTTGCTTTATCTAGAGAATTTATTTTATTTTTACCGAAAAAGGAATCAAACTAATATTTAGTGAAATAACCAAGTTAGATGTAATTTTTTCCTGTTATTTAAAAGGCTATTAAAGACTTTGTTGCACCTCTGTTGACTCAGAGTACATACTTAATGGAAACTGATTTTATCTTGGAAGAACAATTCTGAGGCAAATTGAACTCATTTACATTATACCTCAAAGAAGGAAATAAAATAGACCGGCCAGGCTAAAGTTTTGAAAGGGTAAATTTAATTTCAAACAGTCAGACTTCAAATTAATCCCTCCCATATGTTTCAAAGACCTGGGAAATGAATGGGGTCTACTAATAAATTATTTTTGTCTTTGTTTTTAATGCTATTTTCTACACAATTCAAAGACTAATTAATTTTAATTCTCTTTCTAGCTGTTTTATCAGCAGTGCTGTGAAAAGATGAAAGTAGTTGCCCCCCTGCACCCCCCCACCCATTTTAGTTTCTATTTCACAGGTCTTAATGTGCTTGCTTAGTATCGTTTGTGTTATGTTGATTTTCTTTTCCATATACGCTGTACGTTGCAGACGGTGGATTTGATGTGAGACTCCACCAGCTGGGCTGCACCCAACCTGTGCTGGTGGGGTTATGTAAGCTCTGATTGCTGAGGGCTCTGTGCAGCCTTCCTTCATCTCACCAAGACCTTATTCCATCCAGTTGGCAGATAACCCCCTGGGGAGGTGGGAAGGTGAGTCTGTGCTGCACCCTGACACCCGTGCCACATGAAGTGCCTGTCAGTGGCCCTGCAGGACTCCCCGAGTCTGAGCTGCTGCTGCCACGCAGGCGTTGGCAACCCGAGCGGGTGCGTGTGTGCTTGTGCTGGCCCAGCCTGGGGGTCCCTCTGGGTTGGTCTCTGGGTCAGGCTGTAACAATCCTGGAGGCGGGAGGGTTAGCTTGTTGAAGATCATGGAGAGATCTTTTAGGGGTGGACCACAAAATGGGGCACACCAGTGTGTTTTTCCTCTGTTTCTGATCTCTGGTCTCCTCAAGAAGGAGGTTGGACAAAATAAACGTGGGAGGTTTCTTAGATCTATAGTTTTGTGCTACAGTGACCTATGCTGAATAGTGTTCAGTCAGCAGATCTGGCAACGGGCTGGTCAGGTAAAAGTATTGAGAGATCATGTTCCATCAGGTTCCAGGTAATTGGGTTTACCTTTAGGGGTCCATCCCAGAATGACTGCGGGGTCAATCCAAAAGATGCAGGTTTCAGTCTTTCTGCTGATGTTAGGGGACAAGTGAGTAAGCATCCACCTGTATTCTGCTTCAGTACTAAGGGCTCAGGCTTATTAAACTTCTAAATAGGTTGCAAAGTTCCCTGTATTTTGCTCTAAGTTACAATTGTAGAATTAAGTTGCAGGTTAGAGTGTGTGTTCCAGTGTAGAGGGGTATTTTTTGGCTGTTTTTTTTCTTTTTGTACCAGAATTTCTTGGGATTTTTTTTTTACTTTTTGTCTGATAACAGTGTAGAGAACAGGCATTTCATTGTGAGGAAGGAGTGAGTACAGTACAACTGTTTGTTATCTCTTCCTGCTTCCCTTCTTGGTGCTGTGGCCAGTATGTGAGGTTTTGCACAGAAGCCTTGAAAGTGTTTATGTTCCATTTCAACCAAGCTTGCTGCATAGGTTAATGTTCCCTGTGTGGGAAAACAATGCCATCTCTTAGGCTAAGAACAACAGAACCATTTATATTGGTGAAGACCCTTAAGATGATCGAGTCCAATATGTCATGGTTTGACAGTGCAATGAAGCGCTCCCTGTGCCCTTGCTCCAGCTTGGATTTACTGCATAGTCTGCAGTGCCTTAGGGCTGTACCTGCTTCAAGTGGAGCCAGAGCTGTGAGCCACAGTTTCCTCAGGGCTATACCTGCTGCAGTGTGGATTTACTCAGGCACAGTCCTTTGAAGTGCACCTGCTCCAGTGTGGCCTGCGTGGGCCATAACCCCTCCAGAGGTGTACCTGCTGTGGCATAGCCACAACCACAGCCACAGATGCTTTAAGAGGTACCTGCTCCCACCATCTACAGGTCACAGTCCCCTCAGCTCGAGTTCACACTGTGGCTCCAGCCTGTCCAGAGCAGCAGCCAGAACTGGCAGTGGTGCCCTGCCCAGCTGCCAGCCCAGGCTCATTGCTGTGGCTGTTATCAAAGCATGCCCAGGCACAGCAGGAAGGTGGTAAGAATGATGTTCTTCATGTCTGGTTTTCATCAAACAATAACTGGCAAACTGAATGCTGTGCCAGCTAACTGTAGTAATTCTGAGATGTATGGAAATGGGTGGCATGTGGGCCTGGGCAGAGAGAGCAAGTAGTTTCTGGGGGTTCTCCATGGTCAGTGCCCTGTTAGTATTTTCTTCTACCTGAGCTGGGAACATAAAGGTCTGTGTTCAGCCTGTAACCATGCTGTATTTTGTATTTTGAACAGTTGGGTTTTGAGGCGTTTTTAAACAATTCATATGAAGCTCTGGGTCTGTTTTCTGGCATTCACAGAAATAATACTGAGAGTGCTTCTCATGTAAATCAAAAAAATGTGCTCAGGACAAACCTGGAACAAATGTTTACTTCCTTTGGCCATGCAGCCATGCACTCAATATTACTTGAGCATAAGCACAGAAGTTGAGCTATTATTTTCCCTGTGGTGTCTGTCTGCACAGGAGAGCTTTTGTGTCACTTGTGGTCTGTGCTAGAGATCTCTCAGGACTGTTCTGTTGGCCTCTAATCTTTTGTAAAAGATAGGTCTTCTATACACAGGAGTGTACTAGGTTGTTGGTATTTTCTTGCAACAACTGAACAGTCAAAGCTGTGATTAAAAAAATGGGGTCAATATTTTTCTAGCAGATGAGTTTAAAAAAATAATCCCTGCTACTTTAAATTCAGTTTTGTTGCAGAGCTGGTGCATGGTGCATGTAATCTACTAAGCAGGAGACACGATGTTCTTCAAGAGAATTTAAAAAAATTTAACTAATCCACTACCCTAGGGAAATACCTTAAAAATCCTCATCTCCTCAGACTAGACAGCAGAGGAGCTGAAAAGGGAACTCTAGTGAATGAGTTGCAATATCCAGAGACATCCTTATTAAAAGCACATGGTTCTCTGACCGCTTGAGTGGTAGGAGACCCTCCAGTGTAACTTCCTTCACATTCACTCTAATAGGAGCTGCAGCAGTTTAAGCACTCAAAGCTGAGTGGATTTTTGCCTCTCTGAAAGACAGATTTAATGAAAGAGACCAATTTGCAAAACACAGTGCTTGGAGCGCTGGTCTAGCTGCTTCTGTGCTTTCATGTGCTCCATTCAAAGCTTCTTAAAACCAGGTCACATTTTATCTCTCTGTCAAGATGGGATTTTAGGAACCAAATTCTGTATATCCAGTGATCTCTTTCTTGGTTTAATTCTTTTTCCCATCATTCAGGACTTTCTTAGAGTTGTGATGCGGGATTTAAACTGAGCTTGCAGCTGAAGCCTGAGGGTACTTACCACTTCTTAGAATAGGAAGAGAATGTCAGTTTGAAAAACAAGGTTAAACAACAACAGTGTTAGGCTGGCACAGGTCTTAAAGGATTGATACATTCATTCACTCTGTCTTGTGTTGCTTTTTATAGTGGTTTGCTTTTGGTTTTGGTTTTCTTTTGGTTGCTTATTTTGTTTTTCAAAGTGATTATTTGGTCAGATAAATTCTTGTGAAATTCTTCTGGTCAGCCAGACTAGAGAAAAAAAAATAATTGGTCTTTCATTGTGTTTGGATCACTCCTGATTTTCTTGTTTTTCCCTTCTCTCTTAGAATTACTTTCTTTTACAGTCAGTGCCCTTTTGTATGATATCAAGATAGATTTTGCTGGATTTGATTACAGGAAGGAATGCAGGCCATAAATAGATGGTATATATACTGCTAACACCAGGAATACTGAAATAGCTCGTCTCAAGACAGGGACAACCTAGCCAGCTGGCCAAGTGCCAAGAGGTTGCAGGGTTGACAGTTACATGTCAAGCCTGAAAGGGAGATTAATGGTAGGCTGTGCTCTAAAAAAGAGCATGTTGAGCCCCAGGAGAAATTCTGCAAGAGCAAATTCAGGAAGAGCCATGTGCTGATGCCTCAATGCAGTTTTGCCTTTCTCTTGACTCCTCTGTCCCTGCAAGGTTCTGGCATTCCCATATGGTTTGTCTCCAACAAACCATGTGATCGACATGGACTGGGCTAGCTGCCTTCTGTGCCTTGACGGAATGTATTCAGGGCGGGCTTGTCTACACAAGTCTGTTTGAAGGAAATCCTTCTTCTTACAGTCAGCCTTTTCTGTACAGCCAGTTAACTGCAAGGGCACTGATAATTTTTGCAGAAGATGGTGGTAGTTCTGTGTTTCTTCTTTTGCAGGAGCAGAATTGTCCATACCTGCCACTCTGGAGGTTATAGCCATAAGTTACAGCTATTCTTTGGTGGTGAGGATGTCACTGCCCAACTAAAGACACTTGTTTAAATAATAGTTTATAGTTTGTATGTGGCATGCCTGACACTGTTCATGGAGGTTTCCAGACTTTTTGTATGGACAACCTGTGCTGCTGTTCTCAAAATCAAAGAGCAGAATGGAGCCAAAATTCTGCCTCTGAATCACTGTGGCACTGTACAGCAGACGAGTGGCTTCCAAAAGCCCTGCTCTGCTAGAGTGTCATCCACCATTAAAACTCTGAAATACAGTCGAGTTTCATATAAAGAGTTTCTTATTACCTAGAATACTTTTACAATTGTGATGTCAAACAGGTTAAAGCAGAAAACCTGCGGGCCGGAATTCAGGCAATCCTGAAAGAAATAGTCCTTTTCCCAAATGGAGGAAAACCAGAATGTAAGGTGTGGGGTTTGGGTTTTTCAGTTTGTGTGAGGATGGGGTGTCCTTCCATATAGATTTTTTTCTTCCAAGGTATAAAATAATAAAATTAGGGGGAACATTTGGTGCTAAGAAGGAGTGGTTTGGTGGGAGAATACTGAAGGATTTTCTCATTTGTCACTTGTCTTCTTCCCTAATAAGAATGTCAGGATTTGGCCATTAGCTGTATGTACACGTACAGTGTTTGTCAGGGATTTCACTCTATTTAGATCCAGAGAATAAAAATAATAAATACATAATACGATTATGTATTTATTATTTTTAGTTTCTGTCAACCATGAAAGTGGCTCTTTTCTTTAAACATGAGTAAGCCAAAAGGAATAACAAAGGCATTGTGGAAGTGGTAAATTCTCCCTCTGTTCCAGTTACAAACTGTGTCAGCCATTAAGTTTGCTGCACACACAGTAAGAAGCATCCATGGTTCAGAGAAGTGACAGGGAGAGTCACAGACTCTGAGGGAAGCCAGGCTTTCTGCCTCACCCTGGGACAGGTTTGTCTGCTGGCAACGTGGCTGCAGCACAGAGAGGTAAAGTGACTTGCAAAATTTCTTCAGTGTGTCTCAAGGCAGGGAGCAGTGTTCCAGAGCATGGGTCAGTGTCCCAGAGCACGGGTCAGTCACCTTGAAGGAGCAGACAAGTGTTTCTGTGCCACTCCAGTTCCCATTTAATGAAACCATCACCAGCTGCCTTTTCTTTGCCCTTAGGTCTTGCCTCTGACCTCTCTTCCTCTTGCTCACGAAGGAGATTGCGGGGTTTAGAGGGCAGCTCCACCTGGCAAATGTCACACGCCTTCTGCTAGTGTGGCACCTTAGGTGACTGTCTACCTAAGCTTCAGGCAGTGAGTTTCAGGTCTGATTCACTCCCCCTCAATCTGGTGCATCTGCCCCGGCAGTCGGGTGTGTCCCGTGTCCTTCAGTCGGGTGTGCTGCAGGCTGAGAGCAGGGGAGGTGAGCGCTGCCACTGCCTGTGCTGTCTGAGCTCCCCTGCTCAGCTCACCACCCTCAGGCGTGCAGCTGCATGATCAGCACTTGCTGATCAACTCCTGGCTTTCAAGGTTAAAAGAGAAAGGTAAAGAAGGAAAAAATGGTGTGCTGGTTTAAAGGTAAGTGGTTGCTTGTGTATTTAGGGTAAGTACTTCTATGTCTGTGCTGCCAGAGTTAAACTGGTGAAATGGTATGGGTCATGCTGTCATTCAGTGGAGTGTATGGCTGTTATGTAAAGGTTTTAATTACTTTCTTCATCTGTCTGCTCAGGAACACCACGCGTCTGGCAAAATTTTGAGAAGGCTCAAGGCGTTAAAGAAAGCTCATCTAAATAAAGGAGGGTTAACGTGACATTGCAGTTACTTAATCCTGTATTGTCCTGCCATGTGACTGCAGGGATACTGAGGCGCAGCATTTCTTTTGCCTGGTGCACAGATTATGCTTTTCCTGTCATCTTCCAGAATCAGTTGCTTTGTTGAACACACCATGGGAAAGAAACAGAGGGGCAGCGTACTTTTTACAGCAAGGCTTCCACACACAGTGACATTTCCGAGGTACAAGCTCACAGGCTGAAGAATGAATCAAAGGCAATCCCTACAGTCAGCTTTTGGACTTTTACCAGAATCAAGGAGAACTACGCTCTTAAGGTCAGCTATTCAAAATTAGCTAGAAGTATCTGGATTTATTCAGAGCAGTTAATCAGCTTTCTATCAATCAAGTTCTCAAAAGATCAAGCTAAATTCTAAATATTTGTGTCAAATAAATTCAAAATATTTGTGTCAAATATTTTGCATGTGTCAAATGTACTGCGTAGACAGTGAGCACCTTGCCGCTTTCTTGCACAAAATTTGCAGTTTTAATTGCAAAGCCTCTTTTACCTTGCAGCTGAAAATCCTGACACACTAACTCTATTAGTGAGGATGTATACAGCTTCCAGTTTTATCTCTGATTTTGAACAGGACATGCAATACGTAGATGTGCCAGATTTGTTTTTGAACGAATTTTCAAACTAGTCTTTGGACTCTCTGTAAGCTGCTATTTTTTTTTCTTTTGCTGCATTTGTCAGTGTCCATAATGTGCAGGATTGCATATTCACACAGAATTAATTGATTTAAACTTATCAGGACATCTTGTTAAATGGGGAAGTGATTATCCTATAGACTATGACAACGGGATATGTGAATGAAGGAAGTCTTGGAAAATACCGCTGTTCCAGGTGGCATCATGAGGACAGCAGAGATGATGATGGGCACCCAGGGTGCCATGAAGGAGATGAAGAGGGCAAACAGCGCAGGCTGACCCCATTTGAGAAACTAATGCAGGATATGTCTCATAATGAAAAAGTGGTGAAAGAATTAACCCTGGGAAAGAGAATTGCCTTCTATCGAGTCAGAGGAGAAATAGGAAGTGGGAACTTCTCACAAGTGAAGCTTGGAATTCATTCCCTAACCAAAGGTAGGTACCATTGCATGCTGAGTGACCTATATGAAGGGCCTCCTATGGGAAGAAAGATGCTGTATGAACCTTAAATACACATATAGAGTGTGTGTGTGTGTCTGTGTGTGTATGTGTGTGTGTATTTTTAATGTTTTTGAGTTAATCTGCAGACAGGGTCACACATAAATGCTCAGAGTTGGATTAGGCTCTAAAGAAACTAGAAACATTTTCTCTACATGGCAGCTATTACAGGTGGAGTTCATCGCTGCACTTCATGTAGTTAGCACATTCTGTGGCTCAGACACTCCACACTTTGAAGTGTGGTATTGGGCCTCCCCTCCTATAACCTGCCCTGTCCATCCACCCTCTTCCCTGTCCCAGCTCCTGGCCTCCAGGGATACAGGTGATAAATGCCCAGGACAGCAGGTTAGGCATGCTCCTGCCTGCAGCCAGAGGTAGCAAGGCTTCCTTTGTTCCATCACAAATTTTACTAGTATGGACAAAAAATTTTATTTGGTCATGATAATTTTGGTGAGAAATGCTGTGCCCACTTAACTGAGTCAGTTGCTGATGGTTCTTTACTGTAAAAAGCTAGGATGGGGCTATATGTGTGGGAGAAACGGGTGCAGGAAAACAAGCTCTGGTATTGCCAAACTGGTGTTTGTGTTGAATTGTCAGTTATTTTTCTTGTTTTATTATACAAAGCACCTTATCTGCTGCTTCTGGGAGGGACTAGAAGGGCTAGGTAACTGCAGTGGACACTTCAGTCATAGGTATAACTAAGAACTTGTCATCAGCTGTCCTGTTTCTTCTTCTGCCTTTGTCTGACAATAATAGAAATTGTTGTTGTTTTCCATCAGGGTGACTAATTTTCTCTGTATCTTTGTACACTACTATCTTGCTTTTCTTCTAAGAGTCTTTACTTTTCAGTTTGATTGACTCTCCTTCCCTTCATTGTCTTACAGGTGAGAGAACAAGATATGCCCCAGAACTGTATTATCTATTGTTATTTTCTTTAATGACCTCTTTCAGCCCAGATTTAAGGGGGGGAAAAGCTCACAATTACTGGGAATCTAAGTGGAGAACTGATGGTACTTAATTTTTCACATTTAAGCCTGCCAACACCCAAGGGTTGCTTTAACTGGGTGTTGAGTTTTTGGTTATGCTTGTTTCAGAAAAGTATCTCTGTTCTACTTGGCCCACAAGTTGTTTCCTCTTCTGTGATCATTCTTTTTCTTCCCAAGGTAACTGTTTTGTACTTACTGTTGGAGGAAGTGCTGCTCCTCCACAAGGAACACAAGGAATGCTAATGAAAGGCAGTTAGAAATTTGATCTGGATGAACCCTTTGCTGAACTTACTTAGGAAACAGGTTGCACTTACTTAGGAAACAGGTTGCTTTAGATTCTGAATAGAGCTGATTGAAAAATTTTGAGCTTCAGTGAATACAGTAAGCTCAAACAAACTAAATACTAAAACTGTACTTTTTCGTTTTCTGGAAAAGGTTCTTTTTCAACAGAAATCTCTCAAATTATTTTTCTTTTGTTTGTTTGTAACTTTTTTGGTTAAAACATTCACTGGAAAGGGAGTTCACAGAATCACAGAATGTCTAGGTTGGAAGAGACCTTCAAGATCATCAAGTCCAACCCGTGCCCCAACACCTCAACTAGATCATGGCACTGAGTGCCACATCCAGTCTCTTTTTAAACACATCCTGGGATGGTGACTCCACCACCTCCCTGTGCAGACTATTCCAGGACTTGATTTATTGATGCTAAATTTGTAACTGTCATGAGGAAGGAAGAATGAAAGATAAATATTTTCTGAATCATCTCTGCCTGTGAGTTTATCTGTGCCAATAAAGTACAGTACACAGACAGAAGAACAGGAATGTACACACAGGTATTCATCTATACACACTCACCACCACCAAAGAGGATTCTGTTTTTTGTGGTAGATACACATTGTTGTGTTGGCAATGAAATTATGTTCCTGGACAGTGTTAATAAGTGCAAGTCTTTTTTAAAATCTGATTACATAAATAAAAGGCTTCATCATGAATGCTGTTCTGGTCTCTGTGGAAGAGGGTGGTATATGTGTCAGAGGGCTGTTCAGCTCTTCAGTTACTGCCAGTTTTAATATGGTCTCTCTTCTGTATCACCCTGTATCAAAAGAGGAAACAATTTTGGTTTTTACTAAGATAAGCCTTTCTAACAATTACATATATATGCTTTTCTGTTGCCCTTGTGATCTGTTGCAGCAGGACATATGATTTCTAGAGACAGAGAGAGAGGAAAAAACTTCAGGATCACACTGGATGATGAACCCTGTTTCCCTCACAAGGGCTGTCTTGGTTGTTTAGGAAACAGAGAAGAATCTTTGTGCTATGATGTGGACGCCGTGTCCCATGGCTTGGACGGGTGTACTGTTCACTGGATAAAATGCTGGCTGGCTAGCTGGACCCAGGGAGTGGTGATGAATGGAGTTATATCCATCTGGGGCTAGTCACTAGTGGAGTTCCACAGGGCTCAGTATTGGGGCCAGCCCTGACTAATGTCAGTCAGTTTGCAGGTGACAGCACATTAGATGGGAATGTTGATCTGCTGGAGGACAGGAAGGCTCTGCAGAGGGATCTGGACAGGCTGGATCATGGGCTGAGGCCAATGGTGTGAGGTTCAACAAGGCCCAGTGCCAGGTCCTGCCCCTGGGTCACAACAGCCCCAGGCAGTGCCACAGGCTGGGACAGAATGGCTGGAAAGGACCTGGGGGTGCTGGTGACAGCAGCTGAACATGAGGCAGGGTGTGCCCAGGTGGCCAAGAAGGCCAATGGCATCCTGGCCTGGATCAGCAATAGTGTGGCCAGCAGGGCCAGGGCAGGGATTGTACCCCTGTACTGGGCACTGCTGAGGCCACACCTCGAGTGCTGTGTTTCATTTGTTTTGGACTCTTCACTACAAGAGAGACTTTGAGGTGCTGGAGTGAGTCCAGAGAAGGTGAACAGAGCTGGGGCAGGGTCTGGAGTACAAGTCCTGTGAGGAGCAGCTGAGGGAGCTGGGGGTGTTTAGCTTGCAGGAAAGGAGGCTCAAGGGAGACCTTATCAGTCCCTACAATTGCCAGTCAGGAGGGTGTAGCTAGGTGGGGGTTGGCCTCTTCTCCCAGGTAGCAAGGGACAGAATACAAGGAAATGGCCTCAAATTGTGCCAGGAAAGGCTGATGTTTAAGTTGGACATTAGGAAGAATTTCTATACTACAGGGGTGGTCAGCCAGATGGCAACTGGTGAAGTCACCATCCCTGGAGATACTTAAAAGATGTGTCATTTAGGGACGGTGTTTAGTGGTGGACTTGACAGGTTGAACTTCATGGTCTTAGAGGTTTTTTCTGGTTTATGTTTCTATGTATGTTGTGTTATTAAGGGGCTTTGCCCACTATATCAACCGGAATTTTGGCAGAGATTTTCTCCAGAAATTCATGGAGTTTTCTTGCTAAGGACTGTTAAGTTCCAAAGCCCTGTATAACTTTTATTTTACATACTGACAAAGGAAGTGTGAGAGCACAGCTGAATAGAAGCAATTAAGAGCATCCAAAATTTATAGCTAGTAAGAAGTCTGTCTAATGTGACACAAATTGCAAAAGCAGGAATGTCCAGGCACCCAGTTTGCTTTTTTTAATAAAAATTTTAACTTGGTTTTGTTTGTATATTTTTTCCTTCTGCCATCACAGCATACACCATTTCTTCCTGAAATTATTTCCCAACCTTTTCCTAGTTTCTATTACTAAGATTTCACCTAGCACTTTTCAAACCTCATACGCTGCATATAGTCAATCAAAATATCTTTCAACTCTTTTTGAAATTATTTTGGTAAATAAGCTGCCTGCTAAAAACGTCCTTCTGTTCAGCACAGCTGCTAAGAAAGAGTAATAGAGGATTTGTAAACCAAGCATTGTTTGGAAACGGAAAGGAAGAAAAGGAAGGTGTCAGGTTTCTTTGCAAGGAATGCATTTGCAACTGCAATGATGTAGATTTAAAGGAGCTTGGTCCTGATTTATGGTGGTGTTTGAGTAGGATCAGGCTCTCTCAGTTCTAAATCTTTTTTTTTCCCCTCCTCTTCCTTTTAAAACTTGACAGGGAAACTGACCAGGGGGAAAAGTAGAGCAAAATGAAAGGGAAAAAAAATTAACCTGGAAGATTTTATTTTAAAGCCCAAATGTCCCCAGCTTCTATAGCTCAAGATGTAATGATGAAATTGCATGGTTAAGATTGTAAGAATTGTAAGCATTTAGTTGTGCAAATATAACCTACTGCAAGCTGATGCTCTTTCCTCTTGGTTTAGGAGACCAATGTGCTATGAACATGACAAGGGTCTTTCCCTAGGTCAGCAGTCAGAGCACTGCCAGCATCATGGTCAGTAGCTGCACTTCCTGCTGGTTCACCCACCTCCACACCACACAGGAGGTACCTGCTTCCCTGAGGGCTCTCCCTCAGGTCAGAGAGAAGCACTGTGGCCAGCACAACTGCCCTGTACTCAGCACCGACTCCTGAAAACAGGCACATCAAGGGATAATTCAGCACCTTCCACCCCAAGAATCACATGTGCTTCAAGCATCTGCTGCATTTAGAGATATCAATTCATATATGTATCATACTAAAAAATAGCTAGACCAGAAGACTCAAACATGGCGTTTTCTTGATCTGTACATGCATAACTATCTTTAACATTCCTTTATATATGTTGAAATACTAAACTTAAATTATAATTTGATAATATTCAGTAAAAACTTGAGTTATAACTTGATAATATTCAGTAAAAAGTTGTATGCTTTTATACCCGAACATGTGTAAAAATGTAATAGATGTCTCACTCTTTTCTTACAGCAACAATTGAACAACACCTTTTTTTTCTAATTTATTTCCATTTACTAGAAACCAAGGTGAAGTTTTTTTCTGAAAGATTAAGTAAAAGTGATTAATTACTGAGAAATCTGTGATTGTTTGACTAAGATAGTCTTGAGGAAAAAAACCACCCCCAAACAACCAAGAATCCCTTCTTCCCAGGAATAAATAGTTGCTTTTGTTGCTGTGATCCATTTTAATTTTGCTGTCCTGACAAGTTATACAAAGCCACTGTAAACCTGTTTTAACCAGACTAATCCTTCAAATACCAGCTGTATTCAGAAGAGTAAAGACAAAATCTGTAACCTACAGACTAAAACAAGAACATAAGGGCAACTGTGATTGACCTATTCATACTGCTCCGAGCTACCCTGATGATGTAGTGCAGCTGCAGATATAAATATGTGTTTTGTGGCCTTTGGCTTCACTATGTAGGCTTCCAGAAACATGTAGGACTTAACAGCAGCTTTGCATTACCAGAACAGTATATGCTAGCTAGATTTGCTGTCTTACAGGATCCCTGCGACTTACCCGACTTCACTGCTCAGAATAAAATAGCCAAAGCCTCTAAATTCCCCACAAGTTTGTCTGATTGGAAACAAAGCACACAAATTTCGCACTTCCATTAGTCTCCAAGTACCCGGCTCATCTGAGGAGCTCTCAGCTAACAACAAAAGCACAGACTTTCTCTACCAGCAGTGAACACAGAAAGCAGATGCTGTACCTTCGGACACATATAAGCCTGTCACAGCAAGGCACACCAAGGCAGCAGATGATTTGATCAGCCCTTGGATTTCTCTAACAGCCTTCAGTTACCCCAGCACTGAGTAGGATGTCGTAGACAAAAAGGGGCAGGGGTTGTGTGGAAGATTGCAGGGCTTAGTAGGCTTTGGATCTTTTAGCAGCTTAGTTTATACTGATAAGGTGAAATTTTATTGCACTTCTACGACCAAGCATTGTTGTATGCAAATAGTATTACCATTTGTACCTATGGCATTAACAACATGGAAAAAATGTTTTTCTTCTCAGAGAAAGTTGCAATTAAGATTTTGGACAAGACAAAGCTAGACCGGAAGACTCAGCGTTTGCTGTCTCGTGAGATATCCAGCATGGAAAAGCTGCACCACCCAAATATCATCAGGCTGTATGAAGTGGTGGAGACACTCTCAAAACTGCACCTGGTGATGGAGTATGCAGGAGGTGGGGAGCTCTTCACTAAAATCAGTACAGAGGGAAAGCTGCTAGAAACTGAGTGTAAAATAATCTTCTCCCAGATTGTGTCTGCTGTGAAGCACATGGTAAGTTGCTCTTACACAGGCATGCTGCCTCTCACTACTCTGAGCACATTTTGTGGATATTTCTTTTGACTTTCAGCAGTAGATTTACTGTTACCCAAAATTTCAGGCCCACATTTCTGAAAAGCAAAAGACCTATAAAAGAGCTGTGTTAAAGGTATCTGAGGGTTTTCACGTCCACCTCAAGTTAACTGCCTCTCTGTTGACAGCTTTTGGGAGGAGACTCAACTGGAAACATGTGCTAAAAGGGTGATTCCACACCCTGGGAATCACCCTTTTAGCACATGTTCTGTTTGCTTTAATGTGCTGTGGGCACCAGTGAACAAAGCTTCCCTCCCTGTTTCAAAACATGGGATCAATCACTCTTCTGCTTCCAGAGAGGCTGGTTAGGTGTTGCAAACATCTGGCTTGCTTATTAATGAATGTGTGAATGAATCTGTTACTTAAAGATAGTCAATTCCTGTCCTCACTTCGATGCAAATCTCTGAGGTTAACACCCAACAAGCCACTTCTTGCGTAGTCTTTAATTGATACACTTAGGATTATGCTATTTGTGTAGAGCCGAAAGCATCTTGTCAGGGCAGAAAAGTAGCAATTACCTACTTCCGTACATCTCTAAACCTTGCAGAGTAATTACAGCTACTTCAAGAAATAAAACCACGGAGAACCGTTCTACGAGTCTGAGAAGTAGTGTTCGTTAAAATTGGCTCAGGGTGCCCTCCGGTGGCTCCTGTCCTCCTTGCCATCTAACAGCTTCTGGCGAAGTCAGAAAGAAGGGTGTTCCCAGGTCAGACATCTAGAGGCTGCATCGCACACTACTCGTGGCTTACATAAACAGCATGCATTTCTTATGTACTTTGATGAAATGATCCTATGTGCTTTAAGTCGTGGGTTAGCTCCAACATTTAATCCATAGGACAGGCACACTGCAGCTACAGGAACTGAATTTACATTTCAAAATTACACCACATCTATTTCTTAGAATTAAACATAGACTATCAAGCTGGCCAACCTCTTCATTTGTACACAAAGACTTCTGCACATTTCACTTTTGCTAAGCCATTACATCCAGGCTACATAAATCCCATCTCCCTGCTGCTAGTCCACAAGGGCAGAGGATCCCTGGCTGTTACTGATGGGAGTTGAAATAGGATGCCAAAGGGTTTCGTTATTGCCTCTAGATACCGTATGATGTTACTCCAAAGGATAAGGCAGAGTCCTCATCCATTCCTTCTAGTTATTCCAAAGATGAAGTCAAACTCTTACTTAATCAAGACAGGTATGTCATGACTAAGCAGAGCAAATTCAGTTTGAGTCCTTAGCTACTACTGGCATTTCCAAGGGAAAAAAGTAGAAATTATGGTGTATATATTATAGATTTCTAAAACTAGAACAGCACTAAACTTGGTTATCCTGCAATATGAAGTACTAGGAAGCCCACCTCTGTGGTCCTTTTCCTCCTGCCACCACCAGTTCCTCATAGGACATAGATCACAAAATGTAATGGTAGCAAATTTCTTACTTTATCTGTGATAATGTTGCATTGGTGAACTAGATGTTTAAATCTGTAAGTTACATGTAGTAACTGCAAAAACAAGTGCTGTGAACTCTAAAAAAATTTGCACATGAAGATGTCTAGTCTTGTAGGATTAGCCACACTGCCCTCACACATTTGCTTCATGAAATAGTTGCTATTAGTAAGAAGTTGAGAGTGCTGTGCTTAAAAAATCCCAGCATCCTTCTTTTTCCCCTACTCAGTTGTTTTTGCATCCTTGGAGAATTAAGTTAAATTTGGTTAATACTTTTTCCAATTGCAATACTAGTTTCTGAATTTGCCCAAGATAACTCCCCTTCTCCTTCAGGGTAATTAACCAATTAGAGGTAGCCATTGAGAACTTTCCTGGGA
The DNA here is from genome assembly GCA_013399835.1 of Leptocoma aspasia. Classification (NCBI taxonomy): domain Eukaryota; kingdom Metazoa; phylum Chordata; class Aves; order Passeriformes; family Nectariniidae; genus Leptocoma; species Leptocoma aspasia. Next base: position 18,916 of record VXAX01005026.1, on the reverse strand, counting down.
ACAAACCAATACCAACGTTTCCTCTTCTTCCACAGCATGATAATAACATCATTCACCGGGACCTGAAAGCAGAAAACGTCTTCTACGCCAGTAACACCTGTGTTAAGGTGGGAGACTTTGGATTCAGCACAATAAGTAAAAGAGATGAAACTTTAAAAACTTTCTGTGGCTCTCCTCCTTACGCTGCTCCTGAACTCTTCAGGGATGAAAACTATATCGGCATCTATGTAGACATCTGGGCACTGGGAATCCTCTTATACTTCATGATGACAGGTAGCATGCCATTCCGGGCAGACACAGTAGGCAAACTGAAAAAGTGCATTCTTGAAGGGACATACACTTTGCCTCCCTGCCTCTCAGAAAATTGCCAGAAACTGATAAAAGGAGTCCTTCAGCCAGTACCAACCAAGCGATACTCGGTCAAACTGATTATGAACAGTGAATGGATGCAAGGAATACAGTTCCCCAAACCTTTACAGACATTTAAACTGGATCCAAAGTATTTATCAGACATCAGTACACTCAAAGAAGAAGAAATTGAAGTGAAAAATATTCTGGAAGATCTGGGAATCACAGAACAGCACATTCAGAACAACCAGGGAAGAGACGCACGCAGCTCCATAACGGGGGTCTACAGGATTGTGTTGCACAGAGTACAGAAGAAAAGGGCACTTGAATCTGTTCCTATCATGTCCCAGCCTGATCCAAAAGAAGACGACTCGAGGAATGGAATCACTTCTTACAGTGGCATTAAGCACACATCCAAGCTGTGTTCTATTTTATAAAATTGCACTGCAGGCTTTATGCTCAGCACGTTCGACAAAGGGGATTATTCACTTATCCTTAAGCTGTAGTGTTACTTTTTTGTAATTTTTGAATAAACCAAAAATGCCTCATTTTCTTTGCATTCTCAATTGACAGTGAAGCAACTCAAAAAATGGAGCTGTTGTGCATTTGTTTGACCCTTTCTCCAGATACTTGGTATAGCCAGTCCAAGAACCCAATAAGTGAAAAGATCTTGAGTGGAGGGGATCTTTTAATAAACACCATGCTACTGCACTTAACCCGTTTGGGAGATTCTCTGCACAGGCATGTAACAGCTAACTTCTGAAAAGCTGTACCTAAGCTCAGCACAACTGTACCACTGCAAACTGGGACAGTTTTTGCAGAGAACTAAATTTAAGCAGACACCAGACCAGAATCTAAACTATAATCTGCAAATTCTGCTTTTGAACTTCCTCATCACATTTAACAAGTTAATTTTTAAAAGGCATTTTATTTTCTTTCAAGAAACATCAAAGCTGTTGTTGGCTGCAGTTCCCAACTTGTCACAATTCCAGGACAAATCAGGATTCAGTACTTTAACCCTGCATGTGTGGGTGCCTGACTGGTTTGGCTACCATCAATTCTGATGTCTTCCACTGCTTGCACAATTCTGCCACTCTGGAACTGCTTGGACTCCAGCTGCATTCCAATAAAGAAAGATTTAAGCATACTCCAAAACCCATGTAATTTTAAGTTCTTGCCTTAGCCCTTGTTACCAATAGCTGAATGCAAGCTGCAGCAAAATCTGCTTATAGTCACAGAGCATTACAGGCTTGTCCTCACTCCTGCCATCCTGCTTTGGCAACCAAGCTCGCACAAAGCTGATTTTGACACTTGATCACTGCAAGTTAAAAGCTGGACAGTCTGACAACTCCAGTTGTTCTGAGCATCACCAAAATGCAGATGCTCTGATTTTCAGCTTTAATTGCTTATTCTATGCTTAGATCTGCAACAGCATCAACTCCAGTGTGAAGGACAAGTGTGGCAGATGTTCTCTGAACAGTGACAGCCTAAGCTAAGAGGTAGAACCTCTGAGTTTAGCTAAAGAAAGATACCCAACACAAGGTGTACATAGGTACAGCTGGTGCTTTCACACTTAAAAGCAGTATGCTTTATCTGTTATGACATAATCATTTCACATTAGAGGGAATAATTCATATAAATGAGCAGTGGAATGACTCTGAAAAGCCACATATGGGAAACTGGACTCAGTGAGGCTCAGGTGTGTACAAAGCAAGAACCAAGCCTCCTTCACAGAATTTCTGAGGGCAATAAAACAATACCAATTTTTATAAAACAGTGATTAATTAAATTTCATAAAGTGGGTATTAATTCTTCCACTATAAACAGTTTCCATATAAAAGCATTTAAAGTTATCTTGAAACATGGCCCTGATAAAATTGTTTTACACTAGCCTAAGCAACTCTTTTTCTCCACTTTCGTAATGGAATGACACTAAGAAGAAAGATGCAGAATGTCCACACAGCTTGTGACCCCACAACTTTGGGTTTTTACCAGAGCCAGCTTCCTCTTTCCTGTTAAAGAAATTCATCCTAGAAAACCAACAAGTGAGCACTACTCCAACAGGTTTCAAATATCTCAAACTTTATTTTAATAAAGGATCAGCCTTACAGACCTGTGAGGCCTGTGCCAGTAGCTCACTTCTTGGCTTGTCCACTGCCAGCAATGGACTTTGTTCCATGACAGTTTGTTTTACAGGTGCCAAGGTTAAGTTTCATGAGGGCAACCTAAACCAAAATACTTGCAAACACTATCATCATGCATTGCTCCATCATTTTCAGCAGATCAAACAGATTAGTATTCATCAGTTTATAATAAACAACTATTTTAGCAAAGCTTGACTGTACAAATACAGCAAGTTATCAAATCCTAGTGAGTGACAGGTAATACAAACACTTCATTACACACACACAAAAAAGTTTAATTAACAGAAATCATTTTTTGCTACTTTATATTAGATAATGTAGCTTTGCAGAATTAGCAAAGAAATAAATTCAATGAAACTTCATTCTGTACATTAGCTCAACTTAAATATATATATACATATATATGTATGTATGTATATATATGTATTACAAGCTTAAAAGGCTCATATCATAGTTCATTTCCAATCTGGGCTTTAAAAATCTACCAGAATGGACTCCCCATAACCACTGTATATCTATATCTACTGCTTGCAAAACGGATAGCTTTAGCTTGCACATTGGGGAAGGGGGGAAAAAATAAGAAGACTCCACTCCTACAGTATTACCAATAGTGAGAAGGACTTCAAAGTACGAAGCCAAATTCAAAGCTAGAAAGAGTCTTTTGGAAATGCATTATATAAAGACAACTAGTAGGCTAGAGTTCCAGACAAAGTGATAACCATCACTCTCTTCCTTTGTTTGCCAAATAAAACAGCTCCACAATAGCTCTAAATTTTATTTGAAAATTCTGCTGTCTTGAATATTCTACTAAACAATCTATTACAATGCCAAATCAATTATCCCCTTTCTTTAATATAAAAAATGTACTACCTCCCTTCTTCTTCATCTTTCCTCCCAGTCTCCTGTGACTTAAAATGCAGGTATAAAGCACATAAGATGTTAGGAGGAATTACACCATAACTAACACAGTGGATCACAGAGTTTCTTCTAAGAAAACCACCTGTCAGCCTAGCCGTTCTTGATCCAGTCACTTTGACAGGGAAGAGAGATTCTATTCCAGCAATGGGTGTTCTTGGTTCTGTGCCTGTCCCAAAGCAATGGGGTAATGGGAGGCAGACTGGGAGATGAAAGGGAAGGTGATTGAAGTGAAAGAGAATTGCAGTATTCAGAAGGTTGACTGCTTATTGTCAAGGCACTGAGAACCCTAACATTAAAAGCGTGGACTTTGCACACACTTGAGGACTAGTGGAAGTTAACAGTGTAAGTTTCAAGTCATTTTACATGGAAGAGCAGGCAGAAGATTCCTTTTTTTTTTTTTTTCCATTCTGTGTACGAAGACTTTGTAATAGACTGCAGCTACTTCTCAGCAATTAAAAAAGTTCAGACATGTTAAGGAATCCCCACAGCACCTGGCAAGTCCCTCTATCTCCAATATACTCCTGATTTTATTGTTCTGAAAATACTATAAAATCAGCACACGATATTATGATGATTTTTTTCAAGGAGCCTTAACAGTTTTTTCATGCTCCAATTAAGAACTAGCGTACACTGAAACTTCAGTGCTACTGCAATCCTTTTTCTCTCTCTCTCACCCTGCCCTCACACCTCGTTTCTTTCCCCACCTCACAGAGGTATCTTAATGCTCCCCATTGGAAATGGCGACAGTAACGCCTTCAGATTCTGTTGTTGCAGGGATTCTTGGCACTTTCTTAGCAGGGCTTGGGATGTGCTAAGAAGAAGGGAAAAAAAACATTAAATACAGTTTTCTAGTTCACAGACATTCATACTTCATGGCTAGTCCAACTCTCAAACAACATTCATGCTACAATGGACGGCTTGGCCTTAAGTCAATCAAATCGGTCATGCTTCATGCAATCAGACTGTGTGAGAAGAGCCAGTTTGTTCTTCTTTCATTCTTGTGCAGTTTCGTTCTTTTTATGATGAAATGTACTTTTTAAAATCGCAGTTTCAACTTTTTATAACACGTGTTAACATCCAAGCCAGAAGTAAAAAGTATTCAATGTAACTCATAAAACCACTTCCTCTTAACATACATGCACATGCTAAGACAAACATGTAAATGGTTCCACCATTTACATTAAACTTTAAAAGAGTGCCGAGTGTTCACCTCATGAACAATGCCTGGGTGGACAACTCCAACTCTTGCTTCCAGAGGTCCATCACTCATGAGTGGGCGCCGGGCGTAAGTTCTTCTGTGTTTTTCATCCACACGCACAAGGTACCACGTTCCTTCAAAGAGATCCTCGACTGAACACTGTGGAATATAATTGGCTGTAAGAGAGGGAGGAACACATTGTTAGTTGTTTCCTGGTAATTGTTTTACCCAACACATGCCTTTTCAGATTGGAGGCACTGAGACAGAAAAAAACAAGCCACCATTTTTACTTCAGACATGTTGGGCCAAATGAACACAAGCTACTTAGAAGCAGAAAAAGTTGGACATTTCCTTTATTCTACACCCTAATCATTTAAAGTCAGGTGGATTAAGTGATAAGCATTTTGCTCCAGGACTAGGAATGACTGACATTTATTAGGTTCTTACCCAAATGATGTGTTTCCTGTCTGAGCTTCATGTTTTCAGCAAAGACATCAGGTGCAATACATTTTCTTGAGTCAAGTCTTGTTTTGAGATCAGAAAGGCTGGCAGTTATTTTGTCCAGTGCAGAACCTGCAATACAGAACCACCATGTAAGGCAGAGTTAGTACTGAGAACTGCACACTAGTAAGTGAACATTTCAAGCTCATTCAAAGTACTTTGCATTGTAGAATCTGAAGTATAGTCATTTAAAATATTCCCAATTACCAACTCAAAACATTTAACAGAGTTTGAAGACTATTATTTATTTGTTCAAGGAGACACTTAAACATGCCCTGGAGCTGGACATTCTCAGTGTGGCACTGCTGTCATTAAGGCACTGCCCTGCAGGTTTCCTTATGCTAGTGGGTTGTGCAACAAGGCATCAAGAGCGAGCTGAGCAAGGGAGGCAGATGACATCACCTCCAGTCACTCACCAGGAGTGGCATCCTGTGAGACCCTGATGGAATACAGGGTAGCAGCAAAACCAGAGCCATATGAGAACACGCTGATTCTCTGTCCCGCAAGCTGCTCTGGGGAGTACCTGAAAATCACACAACAGCTTTTTAAAGTCAGAATTAAGCCGAAGTTCTGGTTTTAAATAACCAGAAACTGCATCTAGCTCTGGAAAAGCAACCAGCAAATTATAGTGTCTATAATACACATTTAGCATGCTATGTGCATAAATGCTGACTTTCAAAAATACAAATTCAAATACTGCTGTTATGTGATGAGTTTGAAAGCTGCCTAGAGCAAAACATGCCTGAGAAGTGCCCAGAATATGATGAAGGCAGACAGATTTCATTCTTAAGCAAAGTAAAGCCAAAAAAATAAACACATCTTGGAAGTCAGTGTCAGAATAAAGAAAAATAAAGAAAAAATAAAAAAAACCCAGGAGGAATGGTTTAATGTAAACTTAATATGATTTCGCAAAAGACTGTATTTGAAAAAAAAAAACATTAATTAAATGCTAATTTAATTTGGCTTTACATATTACAGTAAGACAGGGAAGACATTCAGATTGTTTTTCCACTTCAGGAGTGTTTCTAGGGGAAGGAAGAGGGGGAATGTTGGGGCTGAGAACAGACACTACCTTACAAATAAGATCCTACTTTGCAAGGCAGTCAGGAGCTGTTTTGGATCAGCTTCTGACACTGACATTTTCAATCTGCATGTCACTTGAACTGAATGTGTGTGCAGAACTGTGTTTTAACTTTAGTTTTTCTGCGTAAGGCAATCTCGTAGGGAAAGGTTTTGCTAGACAATGCTTTTACAAAAGACTTTCTGAAAGAAACCTTTTATGACCTTATTCATAAACAGCTTTTCCCAATTTTATGCTTACTGGGCTAGAAGAGAGGCAAGGCAACCATAGACTGAAGGGGTATACATATTTCCATTCTGATTGGATACAAGTAATGAAGCTTTGGTTTTCTGATTGAAGAGCTCTGCACTAGCTTTCATAAAAGCTTTTTCCACATCTCTGTCAAAGTATGTATCTTCAAGTTTAATATCCCTATTCAAAAGAGAACAAAAAAAAAAAAGAAGAAGAAGTTCAGAAACAGTTACTAAAATAGCAGAAAGTAAAAACACACATTGGATGTGTAACAGATTATATGAATAAGAAAGACAGCAGCCATTCTCACCTGAAAGCTTCCAGACCACTGAAAACACCATTTGCTGTTTCTGGGTTCTGGTCACTGAGAAAGTCATTCAGCAAGAGCCTAGCCACAGATTTCTGTACCAGTTTACAGTATGGAGAATGGAAGATCATGAATCCAAAGTCATTCAAGGTGAAACGTCTGTCTGTCCCCTCTGGAAGCAGCAGAAGTGTTATGTTACAACCTCTGTTGAGTACTAACTTCAATTATGGAAATAAAGCAGGGAGCTGGCAGGAAACCAGTCATGGTAACATGCTGGCAAAAAGAGACACAAAACTACAAGTAACACTAACTGCTGCTGTCTAGCGCACTTAACACACTGCACTGCTTCTATTTAAAAATTCTTTCTTTACCACCTTTTGCACCAGCTAACAATGTTTGCTCTTCTTCTAGAACAAAAAACTATGTTTAACAGAATCTCTGTAATTCTACCCAGCATTTTGACATAATAATCTACTTAACTTGCCTCTCTTCACATTTATGGCCCTTAATATAATTGAAGCAATTGGGTTAAAAAAAAATCAGTATAATTACCTAACATTTAAATATTAACCTAAGTTTCTTAAAAGCCTGGATGGAGGTGGGTAATAGTATGCTTTTAACCAAGGCATTATATCTTACACCAACAAAAGGCTGTAGAGACTACTGTTTACAGACTGTCAGGAATTTAGCCATGCCAGAACAGAAACATATCATTTCTTACAAGAGACAGCAAATATTTAAATCACTTCAGAACATACAAACATGAAGAGACTCACAGACTAGTTTTCAGATCAGATACTGAAACTGTCTGTGTTGTACACACTCGAGCATCTGCAAATGTTGCAGTACCATCAGGAGAGGCTACGCACCCTTTTGCCACTGGGCATGAATTTTGTTGCGATAGACAGTGTAGCAGCGGTCTAAGGCGCTGAGGTAGCACTGTATGGAGAGCTTGCCATCCACCACAGGATATTCAGAGACCATGTCTGGTTTATAGAAGTCATACGCGTGCTGCATGTGGGTTCCACGCAACCCTGGTGGACAGAAATAGACAAAAGTTGAAAATTAGTTTATTCAGCTGCTTTGAGTCAATTGGGATGTGTCAGTTGGCACACGTGGGAAAAGCAGCAGTTTTGGCCCCAGTTCAGCAGTTTTTCATGGCACTTCTGGTCTTTTAAGGTAAGGTTTCACACAGTCCTCAATGGCCTGTAGAGTAGGACTGAGCATGACAAACACGTTATTGTCCTGGAAGTAGAATGTTGTTTTATTCAGCTCTAGTATTACTCTATCAATTTTACTGGAGAATCCTCAAGGAAATAAACAAATAGGAGCACCTCTAATTGTTCCCTGCTGCCTACTGTAACTGGAGTTGGCTGAGTTAGCCTAGAGCAAGAGGAGACAAAACAATTTCTGACATTAGTGGGAGTTAATCTGCTGCTTCAGCAGGGCACAAAAACCAAGGAAGAAGCTCCAGGGCAAATGCAGTAATCTGACCTGAACAGTGTATGCTCTCCCACAGGACTAACCTCTCTCAAAAATCAATGGTGCATTTGGGCCAACCAGCATTGCAACAGCACCAGCTCCCCCAGTGGGCCTGGCATTTCCAGAGGCATAGACAGCGATGTCTCCAGCCACCACGAGGGCATAGCGTCCTGGGAAAAACACACAGGAAAAACTGTTAGACGGAGCCACGACTCCAGCACATCTTAACACCCATCAGCAGAGATGACACCTTTATAACAAGATAATCTTGGAGATGACACCAAGATTAAGGGCTCTTCAGTTCTGACTTTTCTCCCACATTTCAATTGGCAATCACCAAAATTTACAGAAGACCTTTACATTAGTAGCTATGTCATTATTCTTCACACTGTAACTGAAGTGGCAAACACCCATGGCATTTAAGAAAAAAACTTTGTAAGAGAAAAACAGTTTACCCTCTGAATTTTATATGGTTAAACATGACCACTGTCATTGTAGAGCAGACTGATGTAAAGATGATGTAACTTTTCAAGAAAATACCCTTGACTTACCATCCCAGGAACTGGACTCAATCCAATTAATAGCGTTAAAAAGAGCAGCAGTGCCTCCATAGCATGCATTGGTGGTGTCGATTCCTTCTACATCTGTATTACCAGACTCTTCAAAAAGCTGCATCAGGACAGTCTTCACCGATTTTGATTTGTCAATTATGGTCTCCGTTCCAACTTCTAATCTCCCAATACAATCATAGGAAAGGTTGTTCCTCTCCATGAGCTTCTGAACCACAGTCAAGCAGAGGGAATTGATATCCTCACGGTCAGAGCAGAACCCCATCCTTGCCTGGCCTAGCCCAATGGTGTACTTCCCAGCATCCACGCCATCATACTTCTCCAGCTCTGTCTGGTCAACATACTGAGAGGGAAAATATATTTCCAGTGCCACAATTCCCACATCTTTGGGCCAACAGGATTCAGCATTCACTGGAAGAGACCCAGGCATCGTGGCAGATCTTTAAGAAAAAAAGAAAACCACAAAACCACGTGATTTACTCACATATATTTAGAGGAACCTACTTTCAATTCCTATAATTGTATGGAAAAAGTTGTGTTGCACTACTCTACAAGGTCATTTGCAAAAGGCGAGACTTTGCCTCTGGTGAAGCTTCAGTATGAGCATACTGTAAACATCATTAGTTTTATAAGAATTTTTTTATTAAGTGAAAATACAGATTTCAGCCCTGGAGATGAACAGATGTAGGTTAAGCCCAAGCTATGTTTCTGAAACAAAACACACATTGAGTGTTAAGTATCTGAGAAATTAATGTTCAGTATCTTACTTCTGCTTATATGCAAAATCTCAATTTTGCATATTACTAAGCTAGAAACATTGGATATTTTTATTAGTGCTGCTAGTTGAAAACCCTTACTAGGAAATCACCATCTTAAAACAGGCCAGGACTCTTCAAAATCATTTTTATTTTTAAACAAAGCGACATGGGTCACTTTGTTTTGTTTACACTTGCAACAAGGCAGAATTATTTCTGTGTGGCATTTGTTTTTTGGTTTTTGTTTTCGGGGGGTGTTGGTATTCTTTCTTTCTTTTTTTTTTTTAAGTTGTTTTGGCATAGTCTATTTTGGCATTCCAGAACACTGGAACTCCTAATACCAAGCCTGGAGGAGTATTTCATGGGCTGAGATGAACAGTGCTCTCTCCGATACGCCGAGTTTCCTTATTCTAACCCCACAACTTTCCTGTCACCGCACTTGAGGATTTACTACTTCCAAGGACACACTACACCCTATTACTTCAACCCTCCCTCAACTACACAGCCCCGCACCATCCTCCTCAGCTTACATCCTGACAGGCCACTCGTCCCTTCCGTGCCCAGCTCCAAGCTTCCAGAAGCCAGGACCAGCTGCGTAAAGGGACACAGAATAGCCCTACAGCGCACTGCACAGTTTTAAGCAAAAGAACCAATTTCGCCTTGCTTGTGTCCCCTGCTGCCGCCGCTCCCCCCCTCAAGGTTATCCACAACCCCCTGGGAGCCGGGCAGGAGCAGCAGCAATGTGCGTACAGTGGGTCACAGCGCGCCCCAGCCAAAGGGCGAACCGAACCGAACCGAACCGAGCCGAGCC
>VXAX01005005.1:35814-60281 GCA_013399835.1 Leptocoma aspasia | reverse complement strand
TATAGTGTTTTGTAATTAAGAAATAGCTTTTAATTGTGAGTTTAATTTTTCATTTTTCCCAGCTCAGGATATTCTGTAATCTGATTATTTCCCACCTTCAGCACCTTTAATTTGAATTAAAAAGGAATTAAAAGACCAGAAATGCTCTGTTGATAGGAGATCTAAGAAATCCATCCCAGAGATGGACCTGGATGATCCCTGTGGGTTTTTCCCATTCAGGATATTCTGTAATCTGATAATTTCCCATCTTCAGCACCTTTAATTTGAATTAAAAGGGAATTAAAAGACCCAAAATGCTCTGTTGATAGGAGATCTAAGAAATCCACCCCAGAGATGGACCTGGATGATCCCTGTTGGTTTTTCCCATTCAGGATACTCTGCAATCAGATGATTTCCCACCTTTAATTTGAATTAAAAGGGAATTAAAAGACCCAAAATGCTCTGTTGATAAGAAATCCATCCCAGAGATGGACCTGGATGATCCCTGTGGGTTTTTCCCATTCAGGATATTCTGCAATCAGATGATTTCCCACCTTTAATTTGAACTAAAAGGGAATTAAAAGACCCGAAATGCTGTGTTGAGAGGAGATCCAAGAAATCCAGAGTGCCTGTGGTCCCTCAGCACCCCAGAGCTGCTGCACCAGCCTGGCTGGGAATTTCTGGAGTCAGTTTTTGGTTCCTCCAGCTCTGCCTGCCCTGTAGCTATGCAGTGAACTCCTCCTGCCAGGCTATTTTTAACTCTGACCCAGTTGGGAGCACAGCCATCCACAGGGGTGCACCAGCACTGCTGTCTGAACATATTTTAAATTTCCCTGCATGCACAGAAAAATTCCTCCCATGAGAAAGTGTCTTTTTACTCTGTACAGGATTCTATAAACAAATCTCTGAGCTGTGTTTCAAGGACATTTGGATTTCTCTGCCTGTCTCCTGATAATGGGAGATTGGGGTTTTTGGTTTTTTTCAGCCTCTGAGGTGAAAAGTTATCTCTGATTTTTAAGCTGTTCTGGCATTCCTTGGACAGAGCTGGAAGCAGCAGCTTCGATGCTCCAGACTGGGCAGATAATAGCCCAATTCTTTTGTAAATTCTTTGTATTATAAAATCATGTGAATAAATCATATTTAACCTTCTGATATTATTGCCAGGAGTCCTTTGGCACTGCATGGAGCACAGCAATACCAGCACCACGGCAAGCAGCAGGAACTGGAGGCAGGAAAACACAGAAAAATTTGATAACTGCATCCAAAAAATCAACCTCCCCTGACAGCCCAGAGCACTGGAGCAGCTACAAAGGCACCTCTGTGCTCGAAACATTTCAGGAGTTTTCCTGAGAGCAAACCTACAAAAACTTTATTCTCATTTTTCTCTCTGTACAAAATTTTATAAACAAATCTCTGAACTGTGTTCAAATGGTATTTCTCTACCCTACCTCTTAATATAAAAGAGCTTTCTTCCTCTCAACCTCTAAAGTAAAAAACTATCTCTAAACTAAAAACATTTTCTACCATTCTTGTACAGAGCATAAAAAAGTAAACATCTAAACTCTGTACCTGAATGCATTATAACCCAAACCTTGTAAATTATAAAGTCATTCTAATAAATCATATTAATCCTTCTAATATGGAATCAAAAAAATTCTGTTTCACCTCACAAACCACAACAATACAAGGAGAGCAGCTGGGGATGAGTAAAAATAAAATAACATAAAATAACNGGTTTTTGGTGGGGGTTTTTTTGGTTGTTTTTTTGTTTGTTTGCTTTTGTTTTTATTTAATTCCAAATGTATCTCTACATTCATTGGTCCATTTGCATATCGGGGGTTAATCCTCCAATTCCAGCTTCAGGTAATGAAGGAATTTACCCCAAGTTTTCCACCCCCAACTCACACATTTTCACACTTTTATAAATTTGTTCCATTTGCATATCAGGTGTTAATCCTCCAATTCCAGCTTCAGGTAATGAAGGAATTTACCGCAAGTTTTCCACCCTCAACTCACAGGTTTTTACATTTTTATAAATTTGTTCCATTTGCATATTGGGGGTTAATATTCCAATTCCAGCTGCAGGTAATGAAGGAATTCACCCCAAGTTTGCTGCCCCCAAGTCACTTTTGTTTCCATCTCTCAGGCCTGAGGCAGTGAGGTGTCCTTGATTCCAGGCCTGGAGAGGAATTGTTGTGTCTGCCCAAAATGGGGAAGCAGCAGCTCCCGCTGTGCGTGGAGTTCAGAGCTCTGCACTAAAGAACTGCAGGATTACAAATGGATGGAAAACAGAAAAGCTGAAACCCCCAGGCACCACAAGTGACTGAAAAAGAACCCCCAGGGCACCAAGCTCGGGCAGGCAGCTCCCAGGGCAGTGCTCAGGACAATTCTGATCCCTCCCTGGATGTCCCCATGTCCCCATGTCCAGTCCCTGACCCTTGGCACACCCCACTCCCCTTCCTGACCAACAACAAATGAAGTCCCTTTGATTTTAACTTTGATTTTAACACAGATGAAGTTTCTTGCTACATCCAACCAACTCAAATTATTTCTCCCCACCCTCTCCTGCATTTTTTTTTTTTTAAAGCCCTTTGAGTGTTTGAGAGCAGAGAGGAGTTCAACTTCCTGCTGCAATTTCACATCCAACCTTGTTAATAGTGCTGGCAGCACGAGGTATATTTGAAAAAGCTGTCAGGGAAAATTAGTCACCCCCACCTTTTCCCTTCCTTCACCAGCATTTAAAGGATAAATGATAAAAGCTGAGGTCATTCCTGGGGAGAAATGACAAACTTGCTGATAAGGAGTGATAAAAAGCAAAGGATCATTTATCACAACTTCTTATTACAGGAAATAGTTGGCAGCAAAGCTTTTCACATACGTGGGGCAGATGACAGCACACACATTTTGAAATATGATTCAATATCACAAAAATTATACAGGAAAATTAACCAGCTCTGTGCCACCAAAGAATCAAGTAAGAACTAGCAGCACTCAAATTGGACCTCAGCTCATGACTGCAATTAAATTTAATTTAAAATTTAAAAACTGCAATTAAAATTAAAAAACTGCAATTAAACAAAAAACCCCCTGCAATTAAAATTAATTTATACTAGAAAGGATAACTATTTCTGTCCCTTCAAAGGTGGAAAATCAGTAGTAGAAGGAATGAAATGCACAAATTTTGTAAGATGTTTGTGAGCTGCTGAACTAAATTAAAAATTTAAGAACTAAACAAAAAGGCACTTTGTTTTTACAACCCCTGAAAGGAAGCTGACACGAGTAGGTTACATGACACACAAACTGGAGCACATTCCTTCAGCTGATATTTCTAGGTTAGTTTATGAAAACACACAATCCAGTAAGAAACTGGCAGCTGTGACAAAACAAGGCGAAAACCTGATTTAAAAAAAAAAGAAACAACACTAAATCTTGCTAAGCATGAGAATAATTGTACTCCAAGTGACTGCATTTCTTATTTTTATCTATGGAAGTTATATATATATTTTTTCAGCTCCAGTTCCAGTTAGTTTTGTTTCTTTAATAGCTCAAGTGGCACTGAAAGGGTTTAGAACAAAGGAGAATTTTTTAGTGCCCTAATGAGGGCAACAAGATCAGGCATTTCATCTTCTGCTGAGCTTCCTGAGCTGGACCTGAGTGTGGCCAGCATGGAGTGCCCAAATTCACCCCAAACTCACCTGCTTTACCTCAGTTCCATAAGGGATTTCCCATCAGGGATTCCCAAAACTGTTCCTATTTCTGGGATGAGGAATTATGCTGATAGTCCAACACCCACCCCAGAGCCAGCAGTGCTCTGGTACCACCCTGGGGACAAAGGGGACTTCCACAGGGAGAGATGGCATGAGAGTCCAGAATCAAACACACAAACCTCCCAGGGAGAGAAAAGGGAGGGAAGAGAGGGGAGGAAAGGGGAAGGAAAAGAAGGAAGGAAAAGAAGGAAGGAAAAGAAGGAAGGAAAAGAAGGAGAAAAGCCCACTCACCTGCCATGCCACAGCAAGCTGGGAGATCTCCCGACCAGACATGCCCTCGGTCAGCCTGGCAATCTCTGAGCACTTCTTGCCATAATCAAACTGGGCCAGCTTCAACCTCCTGAAAGGCAGAACAACCTTTTGGTTGATGTGTAGCCACACCACAGGAGTTCCTAGAGATTCCTGCTTGCATGACTGCCTCCTGAATTTTAAGGGCACAACAAAAAACCTGCGACGGAGATAGCGAGCGGCACCTCCCAACTCTTGTGCTGCTTGTTGAAAGTGGGTTTATGGGCAGAATACACAGGAAAGGGGATGAGGAAAAAGAAGAAAAGAAAGAGAATTCTCCAAGGTGGGAGAGTTTGAGGGGTACTCACTGTTTGCCCTCCGTGGCTGGCTTCAGGACGTGCTGGTCGAAATACATCCTGACGAGCCGCTCGCGCTCCTCCAGCTGGGGCAGGGCAAAGTTCACCATCTCATCTATCCTGTCATTGATGGCCCAGTCAAACTGCTCAGGCTGGTTGCTTGCTAAAACAAGCATAAATCTGGAATTAGGGAAAAAAAAAAAAAAAAGGATAGACTGACAAAGCCATAAAAATCAAAATCGATGAGCTAAGTCTGAGCGTCGGGAGCTGGCGTGGTTGGGATCAAAGATGTTTCATCACCTGAAAAAAAACTTGGATTATTTAGAAATTGCTTTAATAGCATCTCAAGCAGCACACTAAAATGTGTTTAGAAGAGTCTGATGTGTGCAGACCAAGCTCTGCTCCATGACACAGATGTGCTGCTCCAGGTCCTGCTGCATTTTGGAGTTGGAAACCCTTTTTTTTTTATTGCTTTGTAACGATGCTTTTCCCTGTGCCAATACTTTAATGCTTTAATTGATGTCACCAGTTTAATAGTGCCTAATAATTTGCAATGGGCTTTTAAGCACAGCTATTGGAATATTGATGTTCTTGGTGTCTGGCTGAATTATTGGCTACAAGTGTTCTCTGCTGTCATTTCTGGAGATAACTCGGCCAAGACAAGACTGTGGCTTTTCTACCAACAAGGATTTGCAGAAAAGAAACAAGCCAGGATTAAGGATTGCTGTGCAGCCTGATATTCAGACACTCAGCTGTGCTACAGGATGGTTTTGGGAAGTTGAAAGGCAGCAATTCCCCAGGCTGGTGACAATTCCCTGCTGAAGAAGAGCTCTCCTCAGGGTGTCACCAAAGCAGCCCCATTTTCACAGCCCATTACAGCAATTCCAGGGAGCTCCCACTCATGGAGGCACGGCTGCTCCTTGCCCACAGCAGCAATCAGGCTGCTCAGAAGGAAAAAAGCAGTGCATGAATCATCAGGGCATGTTCAGTGTCCTCAAATGGCTCAGGGTGGAGGAAAGGGAGGGGAAGGACAGGANGGGAAGAGGGGAAGAGGGGAAGAGGGGAAGAGGGGAAGAGGGGAAGAGGGGAAGAGGGGAAGAGGGGAAGAGGGGAAGAGGGGAAGAGGGGAAGAGGGGAAGAGGGGAAGAGGGGAAGAGGGGAAGAGGGGAAGAGGGGAAGAGGGGAAGAGGGGAAGAGGGGAAGAGGGGAAGAGGGGAAGAGGGGAAGAGGGGAAGAGGGGAAGAGGGGAAGAGGGGAAGAGGGGAAGAGGGGAAGAGGGGAAGAGGGGAAGAGGGGAAGAGGGGAAGAGGGGAAGAGGGGAAGAGGGGAAGAGGGGAAGAGGGGAAGAGGGGAAGAGGGGAAGAGGGGAAGAGGGGAAGAGGGGAAGAGGGGAAGAGGGGAAGAGGGGAAGAGGGGAAGAGGGGAAGAGGGGAAGAGGGGAAGGGGAAAAGGGAAAAGGGAAAGGGGAAAAGGGGAGGAATGAGCTTGAATGGCTCACAGCTGAAATCAGGGCTGAATTTGTACCCTTTAAAGCCTTTCCTCAAGCCAGGGAAATATCAGCTGCTGAAACTGGATACTCACTTGTTGCTGTGCTGCCCTGTTCTGTGCAGAAATGCATTTAAAGTTGCTCTGAGATCTTCACTGATTTTCTCCTGCAAAGATGAAACCCAAAGGAGGATCAGCTGCTGAGGATGCAGACAGGTCACAGCTTTAAGCAGCATTATAGACAAAAGGAATTCTGTTATCTGACAATTTATTGTCAAATTAATTATCAAATAACAGAATTTTGTTTATTGACAATCATGTGTATTGTCAAGCACATGCATTGCAGCAGAATCCAAAGCACTGTAACACCTTGGGGGGAAAAAAATCAATTTATATACCCAGGAAAAAGGTTGGGAACTAAAGCTTCCAGGAGAGAGATACAGAATTAATTATCCACACTCATCCAGTGATTTGCTTGGTTTCAAACCCAATGCTCTGGTCACTGGCCCAGGTGGCTTTCCCTGCTATTTTAGCTGGGAAATCCAGTGTGATACTCCCAGGAAAATAAGCAAAGGATTCACTCACACATTCAAAGTAACCTTCTGGAGAGCTCTTTGACTATAAATTGAATAATTTACAAATTAAATTTAAATTATGGGATTCAAGCAGCAGGTCCAGACTGGATGCACAATGTGGTGACTGACTTTGGAAACACAAATTATTTGTACAGGGCAAGATGCTGCTGTAACTTTGTTCATGTGGCAAAAAGCAGTTTTGTAATGAAAACTTTCAATGAGAAATATTTGTGGGGACAAAGCCCAAACCCTGCAAGGTACCAGCATGAACAACCTTTGAGAAATGCCTCTTTCCTTCCTATTTTCCTGCTGCAAAACCCCCAACAAGACTGGGCCACTGATGCCTTTTCCTCGCCCTTAAAATGAAGAGTTAAGACACAGTTAAGGGATAAAGGGTTTTTATCTTGGTATTTAATAAGGATTTTTATGTTGCAGCAATTTGCTGAGGTGGAATATGCTGAAATTCATGGCAGAGCACATCTACAATTTTATAGATTTCGTAAATTAGCATATTTAATAAAGATTTTTATAAATTATAATATTTAATAAAATTAGCATATTTATAAAACAGCATCTTTAATAACATGCTTTTAATAAAGCATATTTAATAAAGATTTAATAAAAATTAATAAATATTTTAATGAGAGGTTTGAATGAATAGCATGATATTTCTTTATTCCAAAGTATTTTCCCTTAGATGGGTTTAATTTTAGTTTATAGGATGTGTTGTAGAGGGGATTTTGGTTTTTTTTAAGGTAGTGTAGGGTTTTTTGGGTTTTAATGGCGAGGCTTTTAGGATCTTTAGGAAAAAATTTTCCTTCAGTTCTGATTTCCAAGTGCCAGGAGAAGTTGAAGGAGGAACAAGCTACATTCAGCACATGGATATTCTCATTTTTTTCAGATTTTCTTTCAGATAATGTCCAAATTCCATTTGTACCCTTTAAAGACTTTACAGAATATTAGGATATTCTATATCAGAATATCTATATCAAGATATTAGATTTAAGGAATCACAACCATGTATGCTAACAGTATTGAGAACACATAAGAGGTGTTTAAAATAAAATGATCATGGCATCAGCACCCATCTTCTGCAGGCAGGAATTCTCAGTTTCCAGCTCTCCTTTGCAAATATCATTTAATAATAATTATTATACTGAGCACAGCTTGATAGAGCAACTCCATGGATCATTTCAGAAGAGATTTGCTCTCCTCCCAAAGGGAAAACCTTTGGGTTTTTGCAGGATCAACAAGGTTCTTGGAGGATCAACACCTTGCTTTCTAGCAATTTCTTTCTTTTAGAAAAACACCTCTGGGACAGGGAAGCTACCCACAAGCAATTATCAGTTACAGCTGCATGGGTTCTATATTAACATCAGGGGAAAGAAAGAACCATCCCCTGCCTGTCCCTGTTTTGCAGGACAAACATTTATCATGTTTATTCTTGCAAATATCATTTAATAATAATTATTATTATTATTCTGCATTCTACAAAACGCTGATTTCTTGCCTCTGCCATCAGTTCATCTGAAGCACCTGCCAGCTCTCCTTTTTTGGCCCACTGGAGGCAGATAATCAGAGTACACGTGGCACTCCAACTTCCATTTGTACCCTTTAAAGACTTTACAGAATATTAGGATATTCTATATCAGAGTATCTGTATCAAGATATTAGATTTAAGGAATCACAAGCATGTATGCTAACAGTATTGAGAACACATAAGAGATATTTAAAATAAAATGATCATGGCATTAGCACCCATCTTCTGCAGGAATTCTCAGTTTCCATTCTACAAAACGCTGATTTCTTGTCTCTGCCATCAGCTGAGCACTGAAGCACCTGCCAGCTCTCCTTTTTTGGCCCACTGGAGGCAGATAATCAGAGTACACGTGGCACTCCAACTTCCATTTGTACCCTTTAAAGACTTCACAGAATATCAGGATATTCTATATTAGAATATCTATATCAAGATATTAGATTTAAGGAACCACAAGCATGTATGCTAACAGTATTGAGAAAGAGATATTTAAAATAAAATGATCGTGGCATCAGCACCCATCTTCTGCAGGCAGGAATTCTCAGTTTCCATTCTACAAAACGCTGATTTCTTGTCTCTGCCATCAGCTGAGCACTGAAGCACCTGCCAGCTCTCCTTTTTCGGCCCACTGGAGGCAGACAGTGAGAGGGCAGGGCTGCAGGCTGGCCCTGCAGCAGGAGCAGACACACACCAAGCACTTACTGTCGCCCTTTTCCTCAGGAAGGCGTCGGCCTCGTCCACGAAGAGCAGGAGGCTGCAGGAGGAAAGCAGCACACAGTGACAGGGCACGGGGCACTGCAGTCTGTGTGCTGGCTGAACATTTTATATGTTTCCCTGTTGCAAGAATATATTATAAGTTTCTCTGTGTGCAAGCCTGCAGGAAGTTTTCCATGGGAAAGCATCTTTTACTGTCTTTTACTCTGCATAAATTTCTGTAAACAAAATCTCTGGTTTGTGATTCAAGGACATTTGGATTGCTCTGCCTGTCTCCTGATAACAGGAGATGGAGTTTTTCTCTTTCAACCTGTGAGGTGAAGGACTGTTATCTCTGATATTGTAAGCATTCTAGCATTCTGGTACAGGGCAATGAAGAAGAAGCATCTGAGCTCTGTACCTGGGCACATTATAGCCCAAATCCTTCTGAACTGTGGAGTCGTTTTAATAAATCATATTTAACCTTCTGAAATTATCATCAAGAGTCCTTTGTTAATGAACGGACCATGGCAATATTTCCCTGCATGCAGGCCTGCAGAAAAATTCATCCCATGAGAAATTCTTCCCATGAGAAAGGGTCTTCTTACTCTGTATAAAATCTTATAAACAAATCTCTGAGCTGTGTTTCAAGGACAGAGGTTTCTCTGCCTGTCTCCTGATAATGGGAGATGAGAGCTTTTCTTCTACAACACCTAAATTATTGTTACTTTTAACCCAATAACCAACCACCCTTGCTCCACAATGTGGACTTTTTTATACCACCCAAACCCATGAAGAAGATGGTGAAAAAGGACCAGCCACCACCCTAAAACCTCCATTTGCTTTATATATATCACTATATTTTAAAACCTTAAACTCTAAGTTTTTTACTATGTGGTATTACACACTTCTATTCAAACTCCACACTCATAATCTCACTTTTATCATTCAATTTTGGAAGTTTTCTCCACAGCCTCACGTCAAAAGCAGTGTTCTCTTGTGGGTCAGTGCCTGTCAGCACAGAAAGTCTGAAATTCTCATTATCCAGGGTTCCAAGAGAGGCTCAGCTGGCTCCAGGACCCTCCTGCCCCACAGCTGCCAACACCCACAGGATTGCAGGAGCAGCCTCATTTCCTCAGGCAGCATTTCAACCTGTCCATGGCATGCACCTGGCCCAGCCCAGCAGCTGAAAAATGGATTTATTTCACACACCTCAGGCCATAAATCTGCCCCCAGACCTCTGGAGTTCTGCTCTCTGCTGTTCAGAAGCAGATTGAAGCAAGACCAAGGCACATGACTTTAAACTCCTCTGGGTTTTTAGGTCTAGGTGGGAGTTTTCATAGGCACAGTCTGTAGTTTGTGGCTGGCAGTGCTGGATGTCCTGCCAAGCTGCAGCAGGTATTTGAAATTCAGACCTGCTGAAGTCTGTGAGTGATATTTTAGCATTCCCTCCTCTTTAGAGAGATGTGTACAAGGGCACAATACAGAAATCTTGGTGACAGTGACACCTCCCTGCCATTTTTCTTCCTTGTGCCACTCTGAAAAGCCCAAACCAGAGTCCTCTCCTCAGCCTGCTTTGTTATTTTGTGAGGTTTTCCTTTTCCAAACCACAGCAGCACTAATGTCATGGCTTTACTACCTGTGGAGAAGTGAATTAATAAAGCCCATTAATTATTCACCAAAATAAATTCACTTATAACCCAAGGGCAGTGCTCTTCCCAAGGGACTGAGCCTGTAAAGATGTTTATCAATAACAGAACCAGGTTGCTCATAAAGCTGTCACAGCTTGTATTACCTCCTTGTCTAGCTTCAAACCCAGCTTTTTTCCAGGGGATTTCAGGCTTATTAACACCTTCCACCCAGCCCCAGCTTCTCCCAAATCTTCTCTGCAGAGAAGTGTCTGCTATCACAATTTCAGCTCATAAAGGCAACAGCTAAGACTGGTGGATATTCAGAATTAAATATGCTTAAGTACTTCAGTGCTGCTGGAGGTGAGAATATTGATTCTATGGACACCTGTAAGCTTTGATCAGGAAGTGTAGGAAGCTGAAATGCACAGAAATTTTTATCAGGGCAGGGAAATTCAGACCCAGGCAGTGCTGTAAGAGAATTCCTTGATGGAAGCATCCACCTGAGTATCCTCACATCTCTTCCAACTTCTCACTTAAATTCTAAGCTCACTTAAATTCCAACACCTTCCCTTCTGTAGCTCCTCAGGATAGAAGCTTAAAAATTTAAATCCTGCTTTTAAATCCCTGCTTTATTCTTTGTAAGGGGAAATAGAAAGATTTAGGTGATGAATGAAGCAAGGATTAAAAGAAACACTGCAAGGTAATGTCCATCTCAAGCAATCAGAGAACACATAAATCACTGGGCAGGCACATTTACAGATCTGAGATCAAACCAGCACAAAACCTGACACCCCCTGAAAGTTCAATATTGAATTTTACCATCCTGGCTGGAAAAACAACTCCTCAGCTACCTCTGCACTGCAAAATTCCATTTACATTGGTAGGGGCAAATGAACTACACACTCCTACAAAATCAGGGAGCCAAGATTCAGCCTCAACCTGAGGATTCTCTGCAGATAAAAATTTGCTTTTAAAGGTGACTGAAAAAGCAAAAGTTCTTTTTTGTGCTTGTGATTTTTATACCTGATGTCAATGCCTTTAGCATCTATCTCCTCCTTATCCTCTTTTATTTCTTATAATTCACTCCTCCTGCTGGAGACTCAAAAGTAAACAGATTTATAAAATCTGAGCAGTTGCAACAGGGAACATCCAGAGTGTGAACACCTGATTTGTGCTAAATCTTCTAATTACTGTCAGCTCATTAATCACCCTGAAGGCAATTTGTCCCAGCTTTCAAGTGGGCAGGAAGTCTCCTCCTGCTTGGTGAGATCAGACAATCAAGTTATGCCTGATCTGGAAAAGCTGGTGTAAAAAGGATTTGAGAGAACAGAAAAGCAAAAGCTTTCAGCTTTTTAAATATTACTAATTAACAAGGATTGACCCATTCTAGGAAAACTTTAGGAGATTCTGTGTTTGCTCAGTGTTGCCTCACTCAACAACAGCAACTGGGGGAGTGAACTACACTGTTGTGGTGAGGGTTTTTGGAGCAAAAACCCAACTTGAGGATTAAAGAAAAGCTCAGCTTAACTTACCCTCTCCTACTGGTGTTGGCCCAGTCAAAGAGTTTGTGGTGAGGGTTTTTGGAGCAAAAACCCAACTTGAGGATTAAAGAAAAGCTCAGCTTAACTTACCCTCTCCTACTGGTGTTGGCCCAGTCAAAGAGTTTGTGGTGAGGGTTTTTGGAGCAAAAACCCAACTTGAGGATTAAAGAAAAGCTCAGCTTAACTTACCCTCTCCTACTGGTGTTGGCCCAGTCAAAGAGTTTGTGCATGGCTGTGACCCCTTCCCTGCCCATGGGGGCCACGTCCCCTCCTGTCATGATGGCATAATCCATGCCTGAGTGCACAGCTAATTTCTGCAATGAAACAAAAACCAGCAAATTAAAGCTCTTCTTGCACTGCAGAGCCATGGAGGATGAGGAGGAATGAAAGCATTTTAGTCCTGTCAGTGTGTTTATTTGCAGAGGGGAGGTATTGGCTTCTTTATGTTCTTTATCACTTAGTGGCAAATTTCACTTGTGTATTGTTTATTTTTTCCATTTCTGTCCATCTCTATTGGCTTTAAAAACCCAAACCAGGTGGCTTTAGAAATCCAGTAGGTGCCCTAGAAAGCTTTAGGTGCCATACTCTCAGAAAACTACTGGGCTAGGGGTTTAATGTACTGATAGAGGGAAAAAAAAATCAACTTGCACCAGTTTGTCAAATCTGCCACTGTTAAAAAGTTTATGTAACCTCAGGTCTTGTGGACAAGCAAGGAAAAAAATCAAATTCTGACTCAAATCCATGTAAGAACCATCCTGGCAGTGCCTCTGCCCATGGAGCCATGGCTGTCTCTGCTCTGGCACTGTGAGCAACAGCAGCACAGACCCATTTAGCCAGGGTTACCCAACAGAGGTGGGTGTGAAGTGGCTGCTGCTGTGATTCCCACAAATCCCACTTGCCAAGGGCCTTTTCCAGATGGAAAGGCTCCTCTGCCTGCTCTCAGCACCACAATCCTGTTGCTAGAACATACTATAAGTTTCTCTGCATGCAGGCCTGCAGGAAAAATCTTCTCATGAGAAGACATCTTTTTGCTGTCTTTTTACTCTGTACAAGTTTTCTGTAAACAAAATCTCTGGTGTGTGATTCAAGGATGTTTTTTAGATTCCTCTGTCTCCTAGCAATGAGAGATACGAGTTCTCTTTCAACCTATGAGGTGAAGGACTGTTATCTCTCTGATATTGAGCATTCTAAGATTCTTGGACAGAGCAATGAAGAAGAAGCTTCTGAGCTCTGTACCTGGGCACATTATAGCCCAAATCCTCTGATTATGGAGTCATTTTAATAAATCATATTTAGCCTTCTGAAATTATTGTCAGGAGTCCTTTGTCAATGCACAGACCACAGCAATAAGTGGCTGCACTGATTCAGAGCTGAAGCAGGCAGGCTGCCCTCTCCTCCCTCCCCAACAGGAACACAATGTTGATGTTTATGCAACACTCCAGCAATAGATTTCAGCCCAGGGAGGCTCCTCAGACCCTGGAATTTCCAGAACACTTTGCAAATTGGCACAATCTTGGCAGGGTTTTTACCTTGGCAAAGAGAGTTTTCCCAGTGCCAGGGGGACCGTACATCAGAATATTCCTGTAGAGGCTTTTGTTCTTTTTTGTGTTTCTTGTTGCTATGGCAATGTCTCTCACACGTGCTTCCAACTGGGGCTGCAAGAAAAAAAAGTGAAATTTAAGGACCAGAAGGTACCAAAAGAGCTGCACCTACCAGGTTCCCAGATCAGTACCTGCAGGAAGGAGGCAGCACTCCAGGCTCAAGCTTTTAAGTCTTAACTTCAGCTGCTCATGACTCCACACCAAGGTCATTTCCTGTCCTATGTGAGGATTTACTTGATTTTCTGTCCACTTGGCTACAATTCTTTCATAAGAAAAAGCAGCAGTGCAGGAAGCAGTGCAGTGACTACTCTAGGAACAGATAACACCTAAATATTCACTTCCTAATGGATGCCCTGGGAGGGATATGTCAAAACATAAGCAACTCTTTGCAGTGCTAATTCCTTCTCAAGTCATAAACTCATATTTCTATTACTACTGCATTTGGGGATACTGGGAGAGAGCTATTCCTGCAGGAGCATTTTCTCTCAGCAGCTTCAAGCAGCTCTTAAATTTGCCTGATAACCAGGAATCAAATTCAGAAGCAAATATACAGAAGTAGCACTAATTAGCAAGTTAAGAACCAATCTCAGGGTGGGCAAATGCACACAATATTTAGATTTTTTTTTTGGTCTAGAAGCAGGTCTGGGTTCAGTAATCCTCAACTTCAGATGGCACAAGTGGAATTCTGAATCTTAACACACTGACTACAGAGAGAAACTGCACCAGAACAAGGACGAAGACTTCCATCTGCTTTTCACAGAGGAAAAAAAAAGGTGAACAGGCTGCTTAATGCATGTCACACTCAACACAGGAGCTTATTTATGGTCTCAGTGTCCCAAGGGTGCTATGACTCCAAAACTGCTGGAATTACAGCTTTAGAAGTGAGTTTAAGGAACCAGCAGCTCTAATTTAGAATCTAAAGTCATCCTTCACAGCCCAAGACATGAAAACAGAGTACTCACACTGAGAACAACTCCTTCAAGGGCATCCTGAGCCTTGCTGGTGAGACGTTTACCAACCTTGAGAGGACAAATTCAGTTACTCACAGGTAGAAAAAAGCCACATTTTGACAACTCACTTGGACTGAAGCATCTTTCAGAACAGCAGGCTCAGCCCATCCATTCCACCTCCAATATTCTGTTTATTTAAACCCACTGCCAATCCCAGCCTGACTTTTGCTGAGTGTAACACAGAAACAAAGCTACATTTTATACCTTGATAGGATGTTTCAGAGCCT
Organism: Leptocoma aspasia; assembly: GCA_013399835.1. Lineage (NCBI taxonomy): Eukaryota > Metazoa > Chordata > Aves > Passeriformes > Nectariniidae > Leptocoma > Leptocoma aspasia. The sequence continues at coordinate 45,651 of VXAX01005005.1, read as the reverse complement.
CCAGCACTGTGATCCTGGAGGTTTCCCTCACCAGGGAGGGTTTGCCCAGCCGTGCCTCCATGTAGCGCCCTGCTACAGCCGTGGCATTTTTGGCAGAATAAACCCCCACTGCCAGCAGAGTCAGGCCTGCCACCTGCAAAAAAAAAAAAGGGGGGAAAAGATGAGCAAAACCACTTGGCAAGGCAATTAATTAAGATTCAGGACAAATGCTGAGCAGGAGGAGTTTATTTTTGGTTCAGACAGTCAAGGTCTCACACTCCCTGTTCACTGAATGCTCTTGCACAGCAAAAGGCAGAGGAAGCACAAGTGAAGCATTTAGTCCTGAGTCTAAAAGTACATCCTGCCCAAAAATGTGTGGGGATGTCCAGATTTTCAACTAAATAGAGTAATGAAGATAAAGCAGCCACATCAGCCAGGTGCTGCCTTGCCAGAATGCCCCTCAGCACACCAGGAAATGAAAGGTGAATTTAAGATGCCACGGTAAAACAGCTCAATTGTGGCTGCCACCAAGGCAGGGAACAAAAAGGGATTATCTGCTAAAGGTGACAGCTGTGCCAGCCCCAGCACAACAGGGAATTAGGGACTCCAGAGGAGCAACAAAACCAAAACCATCCTGGGAGTGGGAATTACCCTCACTGAATGGGAATTACCACCACTGCACTGGGCTGTTCCTTCAGAAACCTCACAAAATGAGACATTCCCATGGATTTGCCAGTGAAGCAGAAAGACTCCAGACTCAGGAGTCAGCTTAAAGCTGATGCCAATAATTTGTATCAGGGAAAAGAGCAAACTGCAGCAATTGCTTTTAAGAGAAGCTGACTTCTCCTGCAAGTACAGATCAGGGTCAAAAGCCTCAAGGACACCAAGGATGGCAGTGTTCAATAAACCATGAGGCACCATCTGCTCCCTCTCACTCTGCTGAAATGTGTGACATCACTTCTGCTCTGGGTGGAAACACCAAGGGATCAGAACTGGGAGTTCCAGGATGCAAAGAGTGAGGGATCACCCAATTCAGCTCAGAACACAGAACAGATTTCACCTTTTTAGCAGCCTCTCTCTAAAAACAGTGCTATGATCTCATGCTCTCTCAGAGCATCCAGCACAGAGCAAAGCTCCTTGTGCCTGGATGGATCTGATGCCACTTTCTCAGACTTTTGGACTTCACTGATGTTCATGTCACAAGGCTCAGAGAAACAGAGCTTAAAAACTGAGCTCTGTATCAAACAAGAACCCAACTGCCAACTTTAAAAATCAGCCTGATTACAGGGCCTACCTATTTGTCATAGGAAGGGGTCTCTGATCAGTAAACAAAGTGAATTACATTAAAAGCACAAAGAACAAAAAAACTTGACAGAAAACTTCTGCTTTGGATGTTTGGAAAAAAACTTTGGGGTTCTGCTTGGCTGGGAAGAGGTAGAGAAAGAGCAGCCCTGAGAACAGACAGAGCTGAAAATTCAGGCTTCATTTACAAGAATCTTAAAATAACTGACTGGTTCTTATAGTAATTTCAAACTTTTCAAAGCAACAGAAAATATGAGTTCCAGCTGTGTTATCTCCTTTCCAAAAATATCCTTACCTTTTTTTTAAGCTATATGTCCCAAATTCACAAGAGAAGAGCATGCCAGAAGCAAAAATGACCATAATGCAGGAAACTGGTATCTGGGTCAGGTGAATGCACAGCTCAAAGCAGCAAGCACTGATCTACAAAAGGCTCTGAATGCTGCATACACCCCAGGTACAAATGACAAAAGGAGCCACTAAAAACTTGTCTTGTTCTCCCCAGTGCTCTCAGGCAAAGGATGTTTTGTATCAGCCTGTGTGTATAAAATCAGAGGGTGGAACAGATGGTGGTGACTGATTTAAAGCAAAAATATTCTATTTTAACCAGCCACGCTACCAAAAATATATTTTCACTGCTGTTTTGTTGTAAGCATTACACTGAGAAACAACTTTATGTCCCCAAGATTCCATTGCCAAGCTCTTTTGTCCTGTGAAAAGGTGCTGGTCTGGCTTTTAATCAATTTATTTAGCACACATAAGAGTTCTCTAAGTGCTCTCTAGGCTACATCAAAATTAGATTTCAAGCTGTGACACAATCAGGAGTTGAACACACATTTCCAGACAGGCTTTTCTGGAAGTTACTGACAGATATCCCAACCTTACCGTGGCTGTGACTTTATCCCAGTCTGTCACAAAAGCACGGAATCCTTCCCCAAAGAGCATCCCAGCTGTCCTGTGGCAAGCAGGAGACAAAAAGGGATTTCAAGGACTGAATTGATACATTTTAAAGACAGACCTTCAGATTGTATTAAAGTTGTTAATCTTCTTCAGAACAAGTCAAAGCTAAAGGCTCACCTCAGAATTGGAACATGAACAAGCATGGAAAATATATTTATAATTTATTCAGAAATTATAAGCATGTAAATATATATATATATAAAATACATATAAATATAAAATATTTATATATATAAATATATATATTTCTGAATTTCCAAGCATGGAAAATATATTTATATATATTACAACCTGATGCCTACACCTGAGCTGGGATTAAGTCCAAAAAAGCATCTGGACTTGAGATGGTATCAATTTACTTCTTTAATGTATTATTTGTGCTGAACTGTAGGTATTTAACTCTAAAGCTTTTTTTTCGTTCAAAATCTCTCAAAGGACCTAAAATTAACCAATTCTAAAGCTAAACACGCACCCCTGTGGAGCCAAAGTGCTTTATACCTTTGTGGTGGATGTTCTGAAAGAACTGAGGGGTTCTCAGAGTTACTGAGTTCCTGGACTAGAGGACAAGGCTTGAAATAATCTGTTAGAAAAATTGTATCACTATAAATGTCTCTGGTTGCCGTTCAGGTGACAATGTAGCAAGACATTGTCACCTGAATTGTCACCAGGGAGTTCACACAAGGGTGCACAACACTGAAATTCCTCAGAGGAACAAACCCCAAGCGCTCCCACGTGTGGGGACACACTTGCAGAAGCACCAGGGCAACAAACCCCAGGTTCTCCAGCATGCTGGGACACATGTGGAGAAGCACCATGCTGAAATTCCTCAGAGGAACAAACCCCAGGTTCTTCCACATGCTGGGACACATTTGGAGAAGGACCAGGCTGACATTCCTTGGAGGAACAAACCCCAGCTCTTCCAACGTGCTGGGTCACACGTGGAGAAGCGCCAGAGGAACAAACCCCAGGTTCTCCCACATATAGGGACACACTTGGAGAAGGACCAGGCTGAAATTCTTCAGAGGAATCAATTCCAGGTTCTCCCACAGGTGGAGACACACTTGGAGAAGCACCAGAGGAACAAACCCCAGCTTTTCCCATGTGCTGGGCCACACTTGAGAAACACCAGAGGAAGAAACCCCAGGCTCTCCCACGTGCTGGGCCACACTTGCAGAAGCACCAGGGCAACAAACCCAGCTTTTCCAACGTGCTGGGCCACATTTGGAGAAGCACCAGAGGAACAAACCCCAGGTTCTCCCCTGCGCTGGGACACACTTGGAGAAGCACCAGAGGAACAAACCTCAGGCTCTCCCACATGCTGGGACACACGTGGAGAAGCACCAGAGGAACAAACCCCAGGTTCTCCCCTGCGCTGGGACACACTTGGAGAAGCACCAGAGGAACAAACCCCAGGCTCTCCCACATGCTGGGACACACTTGGAGAAGCACCAGGGCAACAAACCGCAGGTTCTCCTCAGGTGGAGAAGCTGCAGGCCCTGCACCTACTTGAGGGACTGGAGCACGGTCTGGCGGTGCTCGGCGGCCTTGAGGCGGATCTGCTCGCGGATGATGTCGGCGTTCTCGCGCTCGGCCTTGGCGCGCGCCCGCGCCTCCGCCTCCACCCGCAGCATCTCGTTCTTGTGCCGCAGCTCCATCTCCCTCTCCACGGTGGCTTGGGGAAAAAACAAGCAGCAGACAGGTCAAATTTTTGGGTGGCTTAATGGCAGGGAGCAGGGAAAGCCCAGGGAAGTCGTTGTGTGTTGTAATTCTTTTAATATTTGTGCCATGTCTGCTTCAGTGTATCTGACGAGTGGTGGACAAAGCTGTTGAAGTGTTCTTAGCTCAAACAGGAGGGGAGATGTTGGAGTCCTGGGCACAGAGAATGTTTCTCTGCCTGTTTTGAGGTGTCCTGATCCTCAGCAGAACACTGCCTTTAACCTCCATCCCTGGAGAAAGCTTCCAAGACTCTGGGATGAGTTAGAATCCACAGGGGTGTGAATTACACACTGGTAGTGTGTTGCTGAACATATTATGAGTATCCCTGCGTGCAGGCCTGCAGAAAAAATTATTCCCATGGGAAAAAAGCATTTTCCTCTGTACAAGATTCTACAAACAAATCTCTGAGCTGTGCTTCAAGCACAGAGGTTTCTCTGCCTGTCTCCTGACAATGGGAGACGGGGGTTTTTCTTCCTTTCAGCCTATGAGGTGAAAAGCTGTTATCTCTGATTGTGTAAGCACTTCTTGTATGGAGCTGGAAGCAGCAGCTTCGATGCTCTGGACTGGGCAGATAATAGCCCAAGCCTTCTGAACTATGGAGTCATTTTTATTAAATCATATTAAGCTTCTGATATTGGAATCAGTAAGTCTTGTTTCACTGCACGGACCGTGGCAATAGTAGTGGTAGACAGTAATGTAGTTCATCACAGGATGAAAATTACAGAGTTTTGGGATTTTAGTATGGGAGTAAATAGGAGGCAAGATGGAAGATTTTGGGCATTGTCTCATCTCCTTGTTTCTTCATTTACTCCATCTTCTGCAGTGTTGGTGGCACAAAATTATTGGTCAGAGAAAACTGCAGTGTAGGTATTGCATGAATAGACAAATAAGAGTTATTGGTAGTAAAGTAGAAACAAAGTATGTTTTAAGAGTTCATTGGGTAAAATAGCTTTAAAAGACATTGAATCTGTGTGTCTTGTGACCATTTTGTGCCTTTTGTGTGCTAAGTCTGGTGCACTAGACTGCTGATAAGAGAAAAATAAACAATAGACCACAGACCAAAAAACCAAGAGTCTTGTCCATCTTCCATCCCTGGCACAGAACTCACAAGGGGAATCCCCTCACAGGGCCCATGGGGGGGTTCCACACCTTTGTCAGTTCCACCAGAGACCCCACAGTTGTGCACTGCTTGGAAGGAAGAGAAGCAAACCCAGCTGCTGGTCCCAAAGGGGATTTTGGAAGCTCTGTTGCTACAAATGTGGAATTGTGTGAAAGGAGAATTAATGAGAAATCCAGGAGTAAAATAAGCCAACCCTCCAGGGTTTCACCACGGGGCTGTTTTATTCAGGCTTCATTTCCCTCACTGGATGGCAGCACAGCTGGCCACATCTGTGCTCAGAGCAAACTGCCCTTCCCATCCCATTCAGTCAAACACAAATTAACATTTCTGAGACCTGCACCCCAGTGGAGTTCTGCAAACCCAGGGATTCTGGCAATTCCCAACAACAAAAAGGAACTAAGCAAAAGTTTCACACTACAACTTTTTTATTTTCTGCAGGAAACTGAATGGAGACGAGGTGACAGATTCAACCACTCCTCCCAGATGTTTTGTTTCCCTCCCCTCCTCAAAACTGGTTCTATTTTAGGTTGCTCCAGTATAAAATCAGAATTTCAGTTATTCTGTCAGGAGATGCTGACAGTTCATTGGGAAATCCAGGAGTGGCAGGGCAGAGTGGAGTGCAGCCCTCTCTAAAACTAACCTTGTTTTATTGGTTAAACCTTGTTTAATTGGTTAAACCTTGGAAGCAATTGGTGATTTTAGCACAATTTACCTGTTCTTGCCAATCTGACATCAAACACAGCATGGACACAAAGATCAGCACAGAGACTCCAGATGCCCTGAGACACCCTCAGCAGCTGAACAAAACACTCACCTCGCCTCATGGCCTCCTGCTTCTGCACAGATTCCTCCTGCTTCCTCAGATTTTCCTCATTAGCAAGTTGCTACAGGGAGAGATGACGGCACAAGAGATGTTGATGTTGTAAGAACTCCATCAAGTGTAAACTTAAGTGCTACAAATATTTTCAAGAAGCTGCTGCTCAGGTTGAAGTGTGTTTTCCTCTTCCCATCTCCCAGATTTATCCTCCTAATTCTAAGCTGCTGTTTTGTCCTAATGCCCAGCCCTTGATGTGCCAGGCCAGCACTGCAGGTAATACAGATAAACTGTGCCCAGCAGCAGCCACCTGGCCAGCAGGACCAGCAGAAACAACCCAAAATAGGAGCAGGGCACAGCTCCAGAGCATCTCTTGGATTTGAGAAGGCTCCCAGCCCATTCCCAGCTGGATCAGAGCAGGAATCCACCCTACCTGCTGTCGCATTTGCTCGTCGTAGCGCTGCCGTGCCAGTTTGTCCTGGTACTGGGCTCTCTTCAAAAAACAAAACAGAATACACAGATTAGGCAGTTAAAAAAAAAAAACAGCCTGCTCCTTAGGGAAATGAGGTTCAGGAGGGGGAGAAAAACAACAAATAAAATGGGAAAAATCCACACAAACAAATAATTATCCTGGATTTGAATGCGAACAGAGCAAAATATCCTCAGTCAGCACCAAAAAGTCCTCTGTGCTGAGAAATCTCCACAGTCTGACTTTGTTTTAAGGGATCACAGATGTCAAAACAAAGAGCAAGGGTTTCTTGGCCCAGAAAAGGAGACTTCAGTGGGAAAAATAAGGTTTTCACGTTCTAAACCACATTATCTGGACTGGTGACTGCAAGCAATAGAACTGTCAGGATGTGATGATGGGCTCTGGTTTTAATAAAGATTTGTTCCTCATTAATTCCTCTTATCAGTTTTCTAACTCTAAGTAAACCCAAGTGATCTCCACTGAACTGGAAGTGGGCTGAGGATCCACATCCACCAGCAGGGAGGACTCTGTCAGGGGCTGACATCATTCTCTATTCCAAACCCAGGGATAGCAGAACAGCTTGGGAATTATCTCCTCAGCAACAGTAAAACATCATGGAATAATCCAAGACTGACTTTGCTGTGATTTCAAATAACCCACGAGTTTGCTGTGACCTCAAATGATGCCCTGTGAGCAGCAGGAGGTGAAGAACCAAGCCCTGAGGGCAGCTGAGTGTGCAGCTGCTTCCTGGGCCAGCCCTGCTCAAAGTCCAAACTCTGCCAGGGTAAAAGCACCACGTGCCACAGAAACAGTTTTAGAAACTTCCCAAGCTGGAGAATCCATTAGAATGAACCAATTCCCTCATCTCCTGTGCTCTCAGAGTAAGAAATCACCATAATTTAGCTTTGAATTAAGGCCAGCCTTTATTTTCCCTGTTTCAGGATTACTGCCAGGTCAGCAACTCAAGGCAAAACAAACCAGGAAACACCAACACTGCTCACAACAACTCAGATTTGCATCACTTTTCCTCTAAGATACTTTCTGCTGTTTAATTCAGAAGAAATAGGGTTTAAAGCTACTGAAGACTGAAATCCAAATAACTTCAGAGCCATTTCACTGTGTGGGCTAACACAGAGTTGATAAACCAGGATTCCTCAACACTTCCCTGAAAAGCCCTTTAGGAAAACCCAAAAAAACCACAGAATGAGAGAAACTTCAGTTTTTCTGGAAACTGGAAACATCCAGTGCCTTTGGATGTTCAAGAACTTGGGAACAAAAGTCCAAGAGGATTAAAAATCCACCTCAACATCCCAAATCCAGGAGAGAACAGGGGCTCAGCCTGTGAACACCCCCAGACCCCCTCTCCCCAAAAAGGGATCGTTAATTAAAGGGATAATGAAAGGGATAATTAATGCATCATTGCCTTTTCTGTGAGGGAAGATACAAACAAGGTCTCCCCTCACTTGGCTTCCCCCTCATTCCCTTACTGCTTGATGCTGTTTGGTTTCTTCATTGAGTGTTTTCCTTCTCTCTTCTGCTTGCACCCGGATCTGCTCATTCTTCAGCTGTTCTATGGCAGCTTCATATTCCTGGGGAGAGAATCAGAATTTCATTAGCAGAAATTCAGAGATCATCCTGGGCATGAATTCTACTGACAGGCTGAGTATATATTTTATATTATATAATATATTTAATATATTATAATATCAATATCTTATATATTTTATATACATTATATAAAATCACTTATCTAATTAATATTATATATAATTCCAAGGTGAGGAATTCCAACACACCTTCAGTTTGGTTTGCTGTTCCAGCTGCAAGGTCTGCTCCTGCATCTGGGCAAGGCTCAGAGCATCTTTTGCATGGCCTGGAGGGTGGGAAGAGATTATGGACAGGTGAGGCCTCAGGGTTTATCTTTTATATTTTTCAGATTTTGTGCTGATGCCTCAGGGTTTGGTTTTTCTGTTTTCAGGTTCTGTGCTGCTTTAGTGTGTGGGGCTGGGCTTCACATCAGGGCATGGTGAGCTCTCTGCACAGAGCAGGGAGACAAAACAATTCCTTCTCCAGCTGGGGACCAAGGACACATGATCCAAATGGGAAATGGGAGATGGGAAATGGGGAATGGGATAATGGGAAATGGGAAATGGGGAATGGGATAATGGGAAATGGCCAATGGCCAGTGGGAAATGGGACAATGGGATAATCTCAGGCCCAAGAGCACAAACAACGTGGGCTGAAGAGAGAAAAACAAGAAGGATGGGACTTGATAACCCAAAGCTGGAATTGGACAATGAACTCCAATCTGCAAATGGAGCAGAACTGATAAAAGTGCCAGAGCCCGTGCCCGGTGTCCATTTTGGGACCATTTTGGTTCATCTTGGGTGCAGCCCTGGCTGGGCTCTGGTGCTGCCCAAGGTGGATCCATTGAGGAAATCCTTTTCATAAATCCCTGCTTTATTCTTTATGCCTAGTCTCTGCTCTAGGCCAGCCTGAACACGGCACCCCAGTGAGAGATCTCTTCTCAGCAAGGTAGATGCTCAGACTGTTCAATCCATGCTGCTCCAGCTGTGCCTGCCTGGAGCACAGCTCTGCACTGGCACATCCAATCCTCCAGGGAATAAATGATTATGAAACTTCTCAGCACACCTGTGCAAAAGATCCAGCCAAGGCCAGGCTGGATGGGGCTGGAGCAATCCGGGAGAGGGGAAGGTCCCTGCCCTTGGCAGGGGGTGGAATGAGGTGGGATTTAAGATCCTTTCCAACCCAAACCATTCTGGCAATCTGGGATTTTATGAAGACGCTCTGGTGCCTCCCTCACTCCTCACAAACCCTCGAGAAGCACTTAGAGGTCACCGCCTGGGAATGCTGATCCCGGGCCCCCAGGAGAGAAGGGCAGGAGCCACAGGCTGCCCTGGCCAGGTGGGACCCGACAGGACACGAGGTGTGCCTGAGGCTGGAAAGGGCTCCAAGAAACTCATCTGCTCCAGCAGGGCCAGGGCAGAGCTCAGAGCACAGCACCGTGCCCGGACAGTCCCGGAATATCCCGTGAGGGACAGACCCGGAATATCCCGAGAGGGACAGACCCGGCACGTCCCGTGAGGGACACCCCCGGAATGTCCCGTGAGGGACAGACCCGGAATATCCCGTGAGGGACACCCCCGGGACGTCCCGTGAGGCACAGACCCAGCACATCCCGTGAGGGACACCCCCGGGACGTCCCGTGAGGCACAGACCCAGCACATCCCGTGAGGGACACCCCCGGAATGTCCCGTGAGGGACAGACCCGGAATGTCCCTTGAGGGACACCCTCCACCCCCTCCGCTCCCTCAACCCCTCACACCCAGTCGGAATCCCCGAGCACCGCTTCCCGCCCTTCCCTGGGCCCCACGGAGCACAGCCCCACATCCCCACACCCTACCGAGCCCTCCCGCCCCGTCCCCTCACGCACGGGACGCGTCCAGCTCCCGCGCCGCC
>VXAX01005005.1:16283-28008 GCA_013399835.1 Leptocoma aspasia | reverse complement strand
AGAATCATAATATATATAATATATAATTTATTTAAATAGCTAAAAACAGTTAAAAACACCTATAACTGATACCATTTCGAAATACTTATAACCAAATACTTATAAATACATAAATGCAAATTAGCGGGTGATTTGGCACACACCTGCGGGGCCACGCTGAGCACGGAGGAGGAGCCGCTGTGCCGCCGGCAGCGCACCCGGTAGCCCAGCACGGCCCCCTCGGCAGAGCCCCACGAGGCTCTCAGGCTGTTGGGCCCCGCGTCCTCCAGGCGCAGGTGCCGCACCCCGGAGCTCTCTGCGGAGAGAGGAGCCGTGTTACCGAGGGGGGTGAAAAAAACCCGCTCGTGGTTCAAATTGTAGAGGTTTAACAGTAAAAATAAAATTTAAGGCTGTCGCACTAACGCGCGAGGGTGATTGTGTGGATTCTGTGAATTCTGAGCTTGGACTGATTAGTCCGTAACTTTGCCCTGGTGGCAGCATAAAATTCTTTTTTTTCACGCTGTCACACACTGGCAGTCACCTCCCGCCCCCTCAGCTCTGTCACCCCCTGAGCTCCTCACTCCTGAGTCCTCGTGAGAGCCAGACTTCGCCTCCTGCAATATCTTCACAGGTACTTCTTCACAGAGCACAAGTTCCTGCTCATTAACTTCTTAACTCCATCAACTTCTACCCCTCTGATGCCAAATCCCCCCAAGGAACAGGCACAGAGGACTTTTCCTTCTTCTTTAGGGACATTCTTGGATCTGCAGGGCTGCCAGCAGCTCGGCCGTGCCCCATGAACAGCTGGCACTGTGTGTGTGACTCTCTTTCAGCCCTGACACATCCAGAGCTGCTCATGCAGCTTTCCCACCCCACCCACTGAGTCCTCTGGCTTCACCTTGCCAGGTGACCCTCTGGGGACACTGCCGCTTCCCCTCGCTCACCCTCCTGGGTGCAGGCCTTGGCTGACAGGGATTTCTCCTTCCCAGATCTATAGATTGCAGTCACTGTCACCAGGTAGGTGGTGTTGGGTGCCAGGTGCTCCACCACGGTGCTGTTGTGCCTCCCGTCCACCTCCAGCACCTTGACTGAGTTCCCTGGGAGTGGCCCATAGAGGAGCTGGTAGCTGGCCACGCTGGCCAGCACAGGAGACCAGCTGACGTGGAAGCTGTGAGGCCCAGACTCTGAGATGAGAACCTGAACTGGGCTGATTTCCTCTGGAAGCAATGGAAAGAGATGTGAATGAGGGTTTAATGAGCATTATTGACCTGCATCGTGTTGGGCTTCAGGGGTGTGGAATTAAAATCAACCCAGCAAGCAGATGTTGATACTCATCACACAGCTCAGCCCAAAGGAAAGGGTTTCTCTACCTGGGCAGAACAACTCAGCCAGAACTGTTCTTGCATGCAGAAAATTAATATTGTGCACAAGTCCACCTTAACTCTGCCACCCCTGCCCAGGTTTTTAGCTTGCCCCCTCTTTTCAGGCTGCTCCCCAGCAGAAATCTGAGTTATTTTCTGCACAGAGAGGCTGATCCTACTCCGAGTTCTTCCCCTCTCCTTCCCTCTCAAACACAGATTTCCCTTAGAGGATGCTGGAATGACCTATCAGCACCTCCAGCCCCATGTAGGAGACAGGGATCACCTCCTTGTCCCCAAGCCATGCCCATTTTACCTGCCAGTGTGGTGACCCTGGTGGTCTGGGGGGGGAAGTAGTGCACGTTGGACTCAGGAATCAGAGCCACCTCGTAGGTGGTTTCTGGTGCAAGGTCGCTGAGCACGAGGCTGGTGTGAGCCCCAGACACCTGCTGTGTCCTCTTCCTTGCTGGATCAGCTGCTGGGCCATATTCCAGGCTGTAGTAGCCAGTTTCCTGGGAGAGGAGCTGGGGCCACACCAGGCGGAAGCTGCTGGAGGTGACATCGGTGGTGTGGAGCCGGTTGGCTTGGATGACATCTGGAAAGGGAACAGTGGCCAGAAATCACTGCTGACATCAACCCCCAGAGCACAGAGCACCTGTATTGCCGTGGTCTGTGCGGTGACAGAGGGCTCTTTGAGAATAATATCAGAAAAGAATGATTTAATTTAATTAATAAATATGATTTATTAGCATGACTCCGTAATTCAGAGAATTGGGCTATTATCTGCCCAGTCCAGAGCATCAAAGCTGCTGCTTCCAGCTCCACACTAGGAGTGCTAGAATAGCTGACAAAATCAGAGATAACAGCTTTTCACCTCATAGGCTGAAAGAAAAAACAACCCTCATCTCCCATTATCAGGAGACAGGCAGAGAAACCTCTGTCCTTGAAAACACAGCTCAGAGATTTGTTTATAGAATCTTGTACAGAGGAAAACGCTTTCCCATGGGAATAATTTTTTCTGCAGGCCTGCATGCAGGGATACTCATGTTCAGCAACACACCTGCAGTCCCAGCCCTGCTGCAGCACCACTGGTACCTGAAGTGTACCTCAGAAGTCACTGAGGTGTGGCTCCCTGTGCAAAGCACCGAGCAGTGAAACCAAACTGTCGAGTTTTATCTTCTTTTTTTCAGGGTCAGGGTTGGGGTTAAATGTGTGAGATGGTATTTCTCATTCAGACTCAGGTGTTTATTAGTTCTTGTCTATGTTACAGTCTCACACACCCTGAGTTCTACAGCACTTCAACAAACTCAAAATGGAGCCCTGTGTCTCTCCCTACAAGGCCTTTTAAGGATAAACTGTCCAATTAAGAAATGACACCTAAATTATTTTTACTTTTAACCCAATAACCACCCACCCCTGCCCCACAATGAGGACTTTATCCAATCACACACCACCACCCAAACCCATGAGGAGGAAGGTGAAGAAGAAGGACCAGCCACTACCCTAAAACCTCCATTTGCTTTATATATATCACTGTATTCTAAAACCTTAAACTCTAAGTTTTCCACCCTGTGATATTACACACTTTTATTCAAACTCCACACCCATAATCTCACTTTTGTAATTCAATTTTGGAAGTTTTCTCCACAGCCTGAGGTCAAAAGCAGTGTTCTCTTGTGGGTCAGTGCCTGTCAGCACAGAAAGTCTAAAAATTCTGAATATCCAGGGTTCCAACATCTCCCCCTCTTGTTTGAAGACCACCAAACTCCTGTACAGGAAGCAGCCCAGAGTGTGAAGAACTCCATTTCTCCCTGCTCTCTGCCAGTGCCCAGTGGCCAGGGAGAAAGGGCAGCAATGGGGACTGCCCAGCACTGCAGAGCCAGCTGGACCCAGCCCAGCTGAGCTCACTCCCTGCAGGCCTTCACAGAGCTCCCTTGTTCGGTGACATTCAGCACTCAGAGCCCTCTTGTGCCACCTCACCTCTCCCTGGCCCTGCACAGAGCCTTCTCTTTGAGGCTCGTGCTACCTTGGAGTTCCAGAGCACAAATGCCAGGCACAAATACCTCTGGTGATGCTGGGCAGCTCCCCCAGCTCCCTCTGCTACTTGACCCTTCTGACATGTGTGGCCTTCTGAGCCACAATTTTGGGCAGAATTCCACTGTTCTCTGGTCTTCCAGAGGGGCAGAAACACACAGGGCTTTGTTTCTAGCTCCAGGGAAGTGACACAGGAAGACATGGAGACGCTCTTCTGCTTTTAAAGGATTTTTAAGAGCACCCCAAGCCTTGAAGTGCTCCTAAATCCTAATAAAAGAACCTTCCAGCTCATGCTGAAACTCACAGAGCACTCTAGGTAATTCTCAGCATTGCACAGAGGTAAAGGGAGGCACAAAATCCCTCCCAAACCTGCAAGCTGGGCTTGCTTTGCACTCCCAGACTTGTCCTTTAGCAGGGAGAGGAGCAGCTCTCCTCCTCCTCCTCCTCCTCCGAGCTGCTCCGAGGCCCTGCCAACTTCCCCGTACCGAATAAAACAGCCTCAGTTTTTCCTCTGAGCTGTTCCCTGGCTCTCCCAGGCAGGCAGGAACATTTCCCTGCTCCGTGCCCTGCCTGCTCCCATCCCAGCACATCCCAGCCCAGCCAGCAGCACTCCACCCACTCTGAGAGGCAGGAGCAGGAGTCCTGGGGCACTGCACCCTTCTGCGAGCCCCACAAACACCAGGGGCCAAGCCACGAAGGAACAGGGAGCACAGGAAAGGCCTCAGTGCTGCCAAAAATCCTGCCAAAAGCTCAGGGAATGGAAATAAGTGAGCTTGGAGGCAGGGACACTGTGAATAAAGGGGGGCAGATCAAAGGACAGGGGGCAGGAAACCCACAGCAAACAGCTCTGGCACTTGTTGCCAGACCCCAGAAGCCTCCAGCATACAAAGAGGGCAATAAACCACAGAAAATAAATGCCCACAATGTGTTTCCCAGCCCCTTTTTTTTTCCCAGAGGGAAGCAGCAAGTGAATATTCTGTACTAGACCCAGCCAGTGCCTGCCTAGTGACACTCAGACAGCTGGTGACACTTTCCCTCCACCTCCTGCCTCTTGGTGACTCCAAACACCACTCTGCAGCCACGAGCTTGGTGGCATCCTGGAGAGATCAGGAGCAGACTTGCAGGAATGCTGCTGGTTTCATGGTGAGGGTAAGAAATGCAGCCAGGCAGGAAAACCTGTCCTAATCTGGGTCTGAGAAGCTGCAGCTGGGATTTGGGACAAATCCCTTCTCCTTCTGGGTCTATTTCCCTGATGAGTGGGGAAAGGTTCTGATTCTGGGATTTGGGACAAATCCCTTCTCCTTCTGGGTCTATTTCCCTGATGAGTGGGGAAAGGTTCTGATTCTGGGATTTGGGACAAATCCCTTCTCCATCTCCAGGGTCTGAGATCACTCCCTGTGCTCACCTGCTTGGACTCAGTGCCAGGTGAGACCATCAGAGCACTCCAGGCTCAGAGCTTTCCCTGCTGGGAGCCACCCAGGAGCTCGTTTTGGATCAGAAATGCACACCTGGGACGTGGTGGGCACGCAGGTTCCTGCAAAGCTTGGCTCAGGAGTGGTGCCAAAGGCTGGGACCAGTCAGCAGCCTCAGCTCAACTGGGCTGAGCACAGAGCAAGTGGCTGCAGGCACAGGACCTGATGTCAGCTGGGAGGAATGCCTTGGTTTCACAACCAAGGGGGGGTCCTTCCCCGCAAGGAGAGCACCAAATGCCACATTTTGGGCACGTCTGAGATGCACCAGAAGGAGCCTGAGCTCCTCCAGAGCCTGAGAACCTTCCCTTCCTGCTGGGAAGGGTGGAGGAGCCTGCCAGGAGCCAGCTGTGCCACAGCCAGGCTGGCTGGGAGCTGCATTCTGCAGAATTCTTCCATGGGCCAAGGAAAAAGAGGCAGTGGAGACATCCACAGCCTCTGTCCTGCACCCTTCCACAGAGCAGCAGCAGCACTGGCGCTGTTTCAGGTCCAGCACATCTCAGNCAATATATTTTTATATATATCATATACCTATATTTTATATATTTATAGATAATATATATTATTTTGGTTTTTTTAATATTTATAATCTATATCTGTTATATAGATAATGTATATATTCCTTGTTTTGGAATATCTATGGAGCAGGCACAAAGCACCCCACTCCTGGAAAGGGGATGGAAGGAGGAGAGCAGCTCTTGACAAAGCTTGTTTATGCCTCTACAAAAGCCTCCACTGGTTTTGGGTTTTTTTGGGTTTTTTTTGGTTTGGTTTTTTGGGGTTTTTTTTGGTGGTTTTTTTTTTAAACAGTAGCAGGAGATGAAGATAAGAGAGCAGTGATAATTAAACCAGTCTGGGCCGTTCCAGAGTTGGAAAGGCCTAATTAATTCCTGCTTGCCCCTGCTGTCCCAGGAGGGTGCTGACTGAGGGCTGCCTCCTCCACCTGGGGAGCAGTGCACTCAAGTGGCTTTATTAAGGTGAAATCAGGTGGCTTTATTAAGGTGAAATCAGGTGCTGTGACCAATTCCTGGCTCTTTGGAACCCCTGGATCCATGTGGCTTTATTAAGGATGAAATCAGGTGGCTTTATTAAGGTGAAGTGGCTTTATTTAGGTGAAATCAGGTGCTGTGACCACTGTCTGGCACTTTGGAACCCCTGGATTCGTGTGGCTTTATTAAGGTGAAATCAGGTGGCTTTATTAAGGTGAAGTGGCTTTATTAAGGTGAAATCAGGTGCTGTGACCAATTCCTGGCACTTTGGAACCCCTGGATCCATGTGGCTTTATTAAGGATGAAATCAGGTGGCTTTATTAAGGTGAAATCAGGTGCTGTGACCACTGTCTGGCACTTTGGAACCCCTGGATCCATGTGGGAATCTCACCTTCCATTAAAACCCCAGGCCAGGAGGTTTCAGGCCTGCTGGATGCACAGAATGTGCTGCCCTCACGCACAACACTTGTGACCTCTGCAGATTTTTATGATCTCCTGTAGATTTCTAACTTTAATTTTTATGATCTCCTGCAGATTTCTAATTTTTGGGACTCTGTTTTGTATAACCTGGATTCAGAAAATAAATAACCATTGAAACAAGGCACCTGGAGGTCTTTGGGGTGGCTGAGGCAGGAGGAGGGCTGTTGGTGCTGCCCAAATCTCACGTGGGAGAGAAGTGGATCTTTGGGGGAGAACACAGTCCTTGTTCTCCCCCAAAAGAGTGGGTTTTGAGGAGTTTTTGGGAGTGGTTTTTGAAATGATTGTGATTGGGAATGGGAAGGAATTGCTCCACACAGAGGATTCTGTGGGAAGGGTTACTGGGCCACTGCAGCCAGCTCCAACCCACCTCACACAGCAGAAGTCAAAAAAGGAATGAAATCAGGATTTCCAACGGAGACAGAACCTCCAGAAATAATCCGTGGCAAGTCTGCAAAGTCACAGCAACTCCCTCAGCATTCCAAACAAATCCGGAGGCATCCGGGAGGCTGAGACAAACCCCGGGGGCAGATGGCAGTGCCTTGCCTTCCAAAGCCTGTCCTGAGGCCCAGATCGTGGAATTTCATCTCCTCAGAGCCTTTCCTGGATGCTCCAAAAACCTGGAGTGGTGAAAACTCCAACCTGCTGCCTTCTCCTTCTCCCAGGCACCACTGCAAGCCCACCAGGAGCAGAGAGGTGGGCAATCAGCTAGGCCTGCTGAGCCAGGGCTGGGCTGTTCTTCCAAAGGTTGTGCTGGCCAGGCCAGGCCATGGGTCTGGCAGATGTGGAACACGTTAGGACAGGGGATTTATGGAGCAAAAACA
Organism: Leptocoma aspasia; assembly: GCA_013399835.1. Taxonomy (NCBI): domain Eukaryota; kingdom Metazoa; phylum Chordata; class Aves; order Passeriformes; family Nectariniidae; genus Leptocoma; species Leptocoma aspasia. The sequence continues at coordinate 20,878 of VXAX01005005.1, read as the reverse complement.
TTCCTTTTCTATAGTCTCAATGCTGAATTTCATCTCCTCAGAGCCTTTCCTGGATGCTCCAAAAACCTGGAGTGGTGAAAACTCCAACCTGCTGCCTTCTCCTTCTCCCAGGCACCACTGCAAGCCCACCAGGAGCAGAGAGGTAGAGCTGGGCTGTTTTCCAAAGGTTGTGCTGGCCAAATCAGGCCATGGATCTGGCAGATGTGGAACACGTTAGGACAGGGGATTTATGGAGCAAAAACATTCCTTTCCTATAGTCTCAATGCTGACCTCAGGCACGGTCCTTAATTGTGTTTTCTTGGAGAACAACTGCAGGAGTTGGAGGTCTCAGCCCTTGATGGGGATTTAGGGAGTCAGAGCTATCCTAAACAAGAGCTGGAGGGAGCTGACAGGACCAAATCCTTGCCAGGGACACACATCCCACTTTGGATGTGTCCAACATGTGTTCCTCCATCAGCTGGCACAGAGCCAGACAACGTTTGAGAGGAAAAAAAAAAAACTAAAATAACCCAGAGCGTGAAAATCAACTCAAGGGGCTCAGGCACTTTGTGTCCACAATCTTGCTGAGGTGAAATCATTCCTGTTTGGGAAACCTTTGGTTAACAGGCTGTGCAGGTGGGGCATTTTCGTGCTCTGCCTGGGTTGTGCAGATGCCTGACCTGCATGACTCATTTCAAAGACTTGTGGGGTTTTAAGGAATTCAGATATTTTGCTGCCCGAGTTCCTCGTTCCCAGCTGAACTCCTCACAAACACAAGTTCACCTCACCGAAGGGAATTTGTCCCACTCAGTCAAATATGCCAAGGGGAAATATTTGCCCCTTTTATTATTATTTATTATTATTATTATAGGTTTGGGGAGTCACAGCCATGTCCTTTTATCTGTACCCTGCAGCTCTGGGGCACCAAGAGAGCCGGGCACCACATTCACATCCCTTAAACTCTGATTTTCCCCATCACCCATTGCTGTGTTAATTAGGGAGAGCCCCAGACCTCTCAGAAGCCTTGGTTTATACTCAGACATGTAGCAGTGTCGGCAAAGCCCCTCCAATTTTCCAGGGCAGAGCTTTAGGGTCAGGATGAGATTTGGGGGCCTTGGTTTATACTCAGACCTGTAGCAGTGTGGGCAAACCCCCCCAGTTTGCCAGGGCAGTGCTTTAGGGTCAGGATGAGATTTGGGGACCTTGGTCTATGCTCAGACCTGTAGCAGTGTGGGCAAACCCCCCCAGTTTGCCAGGGCAGTGCTTTAGGGTCAGGATGAGATTTGGGGCATCCTCCCACTGCCCACAGAGCCAAACACCAGCCCATCCTCAGCCCTGCTGCCACCTCCCAGTGCCAGCCTACCTAGGATGCCATCCCTGAGCTCCTTGGTGATGATGGGCAGGTCATCCACGTCCACAAAGTGCAGGTGTTTGTCCGAGGGCTGGCTGGCAGCGGCCGAGAGCTCCAGGAAGTTGCCGCGGCCGGTGCTGACGATGAACACGGTCACCCCCATGTCCTTCAGCAGCTGCATGGGCTCGGAGATGTCATCCGTGGAGAAGCCATCTGTCACCCACACCAGCACCTTGGGCACGTCTGGCCTGGCCCCGGCCTCCCCGCTGAAGAGCTTTTCCTTGGCGTAGGACAGCGCCTTGCCCGTGTTGGTGTCACCCATGAGCTGCCGCGTGTCCCTGATGGCTTTTCTCAGGGTGCCGCTGGTCAGGTACTGGTCAAAGGGGAACTCCATGGTGGGCGTGGTGCTGATGTGGATGATGCTGGTCTGGACGTCCCGAGGGCCAAAGGTGAAAGGGTGCAAAAGGTCCCACATGAATTCCTTGACCTTGGAGAACTCATAGTGGGAGACGCTGGCAGAGCTGTCCAGCAGGAAGAGGAGGTCCCCCTCGGTGTTGGAGATGGGTGGCTGGGGACCTGGCAGGGGACACAGAAGGAACAGCATTAGTGGAGAGGTGTTGTCATTGTCAGGAAAATTCATCCACGAACACCAGAGGTTTGTGTCCAAAAAGGAGACAGAGGAGTCCTTTTTACTTTATTCCAATAAAGGGAGAAGCCATGGGGCATTGCCTTGGGGTCTCTCCAATTTTTGGAGGATGCAGCCTCCTTTTTATCCCAATTTCCTCCTTTTTATCCCAATTTCCTCCTTTTTATCCCAATTTCCCTTCTCCCTTTCCCCATTGGATGAGGCACTTGAGAGGCACAGACTTCCCAGAACCCCTGATACTGAAGATTCCCCTCTAATGTATAACCCTCCCTTTTAATTTTTAATTCTCATGGAATTTATGTTTTTCCCCATTGTTTTTTTCTCTCTCAATATCCAATTTCATTTATCAGCAAACCTACACTTTGTTTGTAAAGGCAAATATCTTTTTTTTTCCATTCATCAATCAGTGGAATCCTTCCCATTGTTTCTTTTATTTCTCAGTGCTGGTTTGATCTACCAGCAGCCCACAGCTGGTTTGTAAAGACAAATCCATCATTCCTCTCATCATAGTTGAGACAGAGACAACACAAAACAACACACTCCATTTTCAGAAGGCTTCAAACTGTTTTTATTATAGCATGCATGCTTTTTATACATTCTTACAAAGCTCATGAGTTTACACTTTACTCATTGGTCACAAGAGACAAACAAAGTGCTTGTTGGAGTAGCCAGTTGCAGGTTTCTCTTATTTATCCTGTTTTTCTTATTTATTATTTCTCTTATTTATCCTTCTTTCTTTCTTGGTTTCTATGTCAACAACCTTGGTAGTGAATTCTTTCAGGGGTAAACATGGATCCTCTTCCCAAACTTCTCTCTGGCTCACAGAAGTCCCTGTAAAACCTCTTCCACACCTCTTCCTCTTTTGGGTTCTTGGTGTGAACCCAAAACCTGCACAGGCACCTGCTGGGAAAGCTTGGTTATCTTGTGCCAAAGCCCAGGATTCAGGGAGAGGTGCTGGCTGAGATGGCAGAGGCACAACAGGAGAGATCAGGCAGAGCATTCTAAAGCTACCTGGGAGTGTTTATTACTATTTATTACTATACCTGGGAGTATTTATTACTATTTTTGAGGGCATGGAGTGACAGGGCAAGGGGGGATGGCTTCAAGCTGACAGGGAGGAGGCTGAGATGGGATATGGGGAAGAAATTCTGTGAGGGTGTATTGCTGTGGTCTGTACATTGACAAGGGACTCTTGACAATAATTTCAGAATGTTAATAGGATTTATTAAAATGACTCCATAATCAGAGGATTTGGGTTATAATGTGCTCAGGTACAGAGCTCAGATGTTTTTTCTTCATTGCTCTGTACAAGAATTTAGAATGGTTACAATATTAGAAAGATAAGTTCTTCACCTCTTTTTTTTTACTCTCAGGAGACAAGCAGAGCAATCTAAAAAACATCCTTGAACACACACTAGATATTTTGTTTACAGCAAATTTATACAGAGTAAAAAGACAGCACAAAGATGCTTTCTCATGAGAAGATTTTTTCTGCAGGCCTGCATGCAGAGAAACTTATAATATGTTCTAGCAACAAGGGTGGGCAGGCCCTGGCACAGGGTGCCCAGAGAAGCTGTGGCTGCCCCTGGGTCCCTGGGAGTCCAAGGCCAGTTTGGATGGGACTTGGAGCAGCCTGGGACAGTGGAAGGTGGCCCTGCCATGGCAGGGGTGGAATGAGATGGGATTTAAGGTGCCTCCAACCCCAATCATTCCCTGATTCTGTGCCCAGGCTGGAGAGACCTGCACCCCAGCTGGATCCTGGCCAGTTCTGTGTGACCCAGCACAGCTCACCCCGAGCCACAGACACTCCCCTGCACACACCCTGGCACTCAGAGCCGGGCAGAAAACAAAAGTGAAGGCCAGGAATCACCACATCAGCCAGCAGAGCTGAACTGTGACCCCACAGGTCCCTGCCACCGCATCCCAGAGCTCCCAGTGGCATTCCAGCAGGGCTTTGGGTCATGCACAGAGCAAGGCAAAGCACAGCTCTGAGCTCTCCTGTTGGAATCCAGGGCACAGGGGATGTTTCTATGTCAGTTTTAGGAAGCCCTGACTCTCAGCAGAACACTGCTTTTAACCTCTGTCCCAGGGAAAAAATTGCCAAGGCTTTGGGATGAGTTAGAGAGCACAGGTGTGAGCTAGGCAGCAGTGGTGTGTAGCAGTAGTAGTAGTAGTCTATCACAGGGTGAAGTATTTAAGGTTTTAGGATTTTAGTATGAGAGTGAATGGGAGACAAGATAGAGGATTTTGAGTGTTGTCTCCTCTCCTTCTTGTTCTTCTTCCACTCCATTTTCTGTAGTGCTGGTGCCACAAAGTCATTGGTTAGAGAAAGCAGTAACATAAGCGCTACGTGTGTAGATTAGTAAAAGTTATTGGTAGTAAAGTAAAAACAAGATACGTGTTAGAAAGTAATTAAACTGATTAGCTTTAAAAGGCCTTGGTTTTGGGTGCTCAGAGTCCATTTTGTACCTCGTTTCTCATATACTAAGTCTGGTATGCAAACAGCATATCGACTTCAAGATAAGAAAAGAATAAACAATAACCTGAAGACCAAGAAACAAAGAGTCTTGCTCGTTTTTCATCCCTAGCAAAAAACTCACGAGAGGGAACCTCCTCCAA
>VXAX01005004.1:32708-58091 GCA_013399835.1 Leptocoma aspasia | reverse complement strand
CTCGTCGGGCGAGCCCCGGGACGGGTTGTTGCTGAAGGGTGTCTGTGCTTCTCGCTGCCCTGTTTTTGGGCTGCCCTTAGTGCCACTATGGATGTCGTTGTGGCCTTCTAGTGTTACGTTTCCAAAGAGAAGAGTGTGCGTCCTTGATAAGCTGTACTTCTAAAGTGTTATTTTAACAGTTGAAACTTTCAACCTTTATCATTGCTGTTCCCTTGCCCTTCTCCAGGTTTAAGGGAAAGGTTTAACCCGAAGTGTTTTGCCAAATATTTTGGAGATGCCAAAAGAACTGTTTGGCTTACAGACTTCTGCTGAAGTCAAACTGTCCAGCTTTCTACTGAAAGCCGTTAAAATATTTTTTTGTCTTATTTAGGCTATTGAAGAGGAAGGAGGTGATCCAGATAATATTGAAATAAGTGTTTCAGCTGACACACCCACCAAGAAGCCAACTAAAGGCAAAGGTTAGGATCTGTTGATATACTTCATATTCTTACACAGTTTTGGGTTTTTTTTTTGTATGTATCACCTTAAAGAAGGACTGTGGTCTATATTTTGGGTGCAGTTGTGACTTTACTGTTTATAACTTGTGTCATATAAGACATCGTTTGCCTTGCATGTCTGTTTTGAGTCACTGAATGTAGGTAATGTGTGGGGATACTGGAGCAATATATATTGAGAGAGATATAGATAGATGGAAAAGGACTGGGTTAAGAGGTGTTATGAGGGAGTGGCTTCTGGAGAGCTGTGCTGGCTGCTGTGGATGAGCTGTGAGGGGTTTGGTGTGTGCTGTGCTCAGAGATCCAGGACGTGGGCTGTTCCAGGTGCAGGCTGGAGCAGGAGCTGCTGGGGGGCTCTGGGGGGTGTCGGTGTGTCCAGAAGAATCTGTGTGACAGCAGAGGTTCTTCACAATGAGCAGGGGCTGGACTCAGCTGGTGAGGAGGGCACAGCATATGTGATAGGGGGTCACTCCCTGAAGAGGACTGTGGAGTGTGGGTGTATTAGCATGCTCTCTACTGAAGACAGGATTTATAAACATGAATTTTCTGAATTAGGGTTGAAGCCTCACAGTGGAATGTCTAATTAAGAGATTTTAGTGTGTATGTTGTGAGAAATTCATATTTAGATTTTGTGCTGATCTGTTTGGCACTGATTTTTTTCAGATTTTTCAGCTCTGTTTTCTTTTGCCTGAGAATTTAAATACTGTTTTATGAGTTTGGAGTCTGGGGGATTTTAGTTTGGGTTTGTGTTTTCAGTTGTTCTGGGAGCATCTGTGATCTGTTAGTACTGGGAAAGGACCTGTCTGCTTTATGCACAGCATTCTTCATTGAACAGACACACTGAGAATGTTCACACATGTGCTACAGGGGCCTGCTTTGGACGTGAGCAGTCTTACACCACTGTCTCTTGTCATGGGCTGAGTTTCGTGGTGAAAGTGATTATTCCATCAGTCTGGTGCTGTGAATGGTGAAATTAGTAAGAAAATCTGTCTGCTTAGAAAGTTTGGATAACTTCTTTGCACTTCTCACACATTAGAGAACTGAAAGGAAACAAACTTTCAAATGTGGTTTCATGTTTTTTCTATGACATTACTTTATTCCCTGCTTTAGAAAGGTAACTGCTGATTAACATAACTACATGGAAGCTAAATAAGGAAACTCTTCCACATTTCTTCATGTAGGGATCTAAATGGCTTCATGTTCTGCTGTGATAAACACTTCTCTTATCTGCTGCTTTTTATCCTCCTAGTCTCCAAACTAATATCATGATATGCATAATGTTCTTGAACTGGCTTCTTGGGTAGTTAGACTATTTTGCTTCTGCAGAGGAAGTTTGCCAACTGCAGCTGCAGCCTGAGGCAGGGCTTCAGTAGCTTTTCCTGCCACCTCTCCTGTGCCCCAAATCCAAATGCATACGCATGACATCTGCGTTCTTGGGAAACCTCAAAGGAAAACACAGTTTGTGAAGTTCTTATCAGTTCACTTTGCAAGCTCAGGGGCTTTTCCTCATTACTTATTAGGTTACAAAAGTCTTATGAACAAATTTTGTGCCAAAAGTATAGGAAGTTCATGGTGGAACATGAAAAATTTCTCTGTTTAGTCTAGGGGAAGATTTTTTTTATCATATTGGTTTATTTCTAACTGTATGAAATAATATATTGTTTGATTTTTAATTACTCACTGTGAGGTGTTTTTCCTCCTTACTGATTTTGCTGACAGATTGATTCAGGCCTTTTTGCTAATGCTTGTTTTCCCCCCACCCAACAGCTTCAGACTAATACTGATGGGTCTTTAATTATTTTACTGCTGGACAGCAGTAAAATTAATGACATTACTAGTTCTATAGTATTTTTCCCTGTGCTATTGTTGCTGTAATAGGGAGGGTAGGAGTATTAGATACTCATTTACAAGGAAAATACATCTTCAGGGAAGGCCAGGGAGTGAAAGTGATGGTTAACCCTCCTCATAGCAGCCAGAGGGGGAGGCCAGTGGGAGGGAAGGAAGGAGATTGTCCTTCGAAAAAGTCACAAAGAGTGTCTGGTGGCTGTAGGAATTAGATCTGAAAGTCTTCTGTAGCCAGTTTTACTGGAGCTCTTAAGGTCTGTGGAAAAAGTGTGAGTCTAATTCCCTAGCACTGTCTGTTACAAAAACCTGATCTGGAACATTGATACAGGCCAAATTAGAGTGGGAATGGGATGTGTGGGGGGGGAGGGAATGATACATTCTTCTTTCCTTGCTTTTTGTGTGTGTATGTTTACAAAAAGGGAGAACTCAATACTCAAAAGAGTAAGAGTGGAACTTTATTTCATACAACTTGAAAAATGCTTGTAGAAGGATTCTGTAATCCAGCAAGAATCTTTGATCAATCATCATGCAAAGTTAGTAGAAATTTAACATTTTTCCAGATGCTACTTTAATTAAATAATTAGGGCAAAGAACTGCAGAGCAGCTAATCAGAAGATTATACAGATCTATATACAGGTAAGATCAGTTGGTTTTGCCAATTAAAGTTTGAAAGGAACAAATGCCAAGTGCTCCTTTTTTAAGTGCCTCAGCTGTGCCTCTCCACTGTAGCATTTAGTAGCTATGGAGGAATTTCTCTTTTTCTAAAAACATGACAGTTTTTGGAAAAAACTTATCTTTTCAAGCCTGACCATTTTGCTGCCTAGTCTGGTATTTAGAGGAAGTTACCTTATTACTAATACGAAATATTTTTCAAATGTTTTTGATATGAATGCTCCTTTGAAGGATCTGCAGTTCAAAATGTTGTTGAATCTTGAAATATTAAAGTTGGTAATAGAAAGTTACTTTCCTGATGAGTTCTGGAATTAGTGTAGGTGAAGAACAGATTTTAGGCTGATCATTTTTAACTTTGGAGAATTAATGGGAGCAAAGATGTTTATTTGCTGCTCTATAAGTTTGAGGCCAGTTAGATATCTGTTAGTTTGTGTCTTAAGTACCACTCTAATTTGCAACTGAATTTCCAGTTTGATAATACTGTTTCTTGGATCAAAGGCTGACAGCTGACAGTGACTGGCTTGTACTATTGCCCAAATAATTTTGACTTCTTTATTAAAACTGTTTAGTTACTTAAATATAAGAACAAAAGAAAGTAAACTAAGTTGTACACTTGGTTTTCACAGACCTTTCTTTCTAAAAACAATGAATGAGAACTGTATCTTTTAGACACAGTAGAAGACTTAAATATTCCTGTACCTCATTATACCATTTTGGAATTAGAAAAGGATTTTTTTCACTTTTGTTAATATTGTGGCAAATGATACTTTTTCAAATTGCACTAGACCTCTTAATGGTATAGAGAGTTTATTCCATAGTAAGGATTTATCTCCTGTTTACCTCTTATCCCATATTTTTGATGAATCTTTAGCGTTAGGTTTGACAGACCCCTGTTGGAAGTTTCAGCAGGAATACCAGAAGAAATACAAACACTAATTCTTCCAAAATTTTCTGATGAGCATGTGTCCCTCTGCTTCTGCCTGAGATGCAAATATCTAGTTCAAGAGTTGTCCAGAATACACTCTTCTATGATTCTGTAAACACTCAAGTAGCCTGAATTTCTCATGTGGAGGACCATGAATAGGTAGAATAATCTTGTGCTAGTGTAAGGCTTGTAAATGAAAGGAAAGCTAAACCTGCATAATGTAAAACCAACAGAGATGTTCTAGTTCTTTTACTTACTTATAAGGAGAATATTTGTTCTCTGTGTAATAGTCTGTTGCAATTTTATGGTGTATAGGCATTGCCAGAAAAGGGATTGAGCTTGGCTTGTAAAGGAGTGCCATCACTCCAAGGTAAATGAGTGTTTGTGTTGTTAAGCACCCAGATCTGTGGTGAATGCTGTGTACACACTGACATTTTCAACAGCCGCTGCTTGGATAAACCTGTACAGAAATTTGGGTGTTGACAACTTGTGTGACTGGAGACCAGCTGTGCCTGTTGTCCGCAGAAGGTTCAGCTGTTCTGGCAGTGCTTGTTAACTTACCCTTCAATCAGGTCAACACTGGTCTTGAATAAATTCAGAGAAACAGTAATTTTCTGCAAGGTGTTTGTTGCAATCTGATTTTAGTTATGTGAATTTAAGAGCCAAGTGTGCCTTTTAAGTAGCCCAGTGTAAATGAGTGTCAGTCAGACAACTGTTGAATTTTTGTGGATGCTGGCTTTTTGGCAAGTTACTGTACCAACATCTGAAAACTGTCTGTATCAGAACCTTGAAATGCCACTTCTGCTCAACGTAATTCTAACCAGAGCAAAGTAACCTGAAGCACAGAACTTGAGAGGGAGAGCAAACTTATGCCACTTTCTGGTTTGAAGTTGAAAAGTGAAGGTCATTGTTCAGGTCTCGTTATGCCTTATTCCTCTGGTACTCAGAGTAAATGGGACTTGCTACAAAGATAACAGACATAGTATAGAAAGGCTAATGAAATCATTACTTAATCTAGTAGCTAACAAAAGATAAAACAGCTTCATTACTGAATGCTGTAACTTGCTCTTGATGAGGACCAGTCAATAAAATACAGTTCTCTAGCTTCTATTGCATAATGGTGGGGCTAACTTGAGGTAGCTTTGCTATTGGTTTGGTTTTCTTTTCTATTCCCTATAAAGTCTCAGTTCTAGTTCACTGTCCATATCTCCTCAGGCAAAATAAATGATTTAGATAGCTTTCATGATAGTCTATGCTAGAGAGTTGCTAAATGTGTTGAGTGTCTGCCCTGTGTGCACAGAGACCTGCCTGTCTCTGTGTATGCTTAACTGGTTAATGGGATGCGGGAAAAACTTGGTCTTTCAGGTTTAACAAACTGAAATGTGAGAGGGTAAAACAGAAAGCAGCGGAATGTGTGTAGAAATCCTTGCTATTTCTCATTGCTTTTTATTTATGTTGAAGATACCTGGGATCTGTAGATTCTATCACAGAATGCTAAAAAGCTAGCACAAAATTTGAGTTAGTCTTTGTTTCAGGCATCAGCTGTGATGCACATCAGAAACTGTCCTTTCCAGTGTAACTCCTCTTCCTGAGAAGAGCTGGCTTCCCTTAGCATACTTGTGCAGGTGGCTTTTTGCACCAAAATCTCACAAATCTATTGCATTACAAGTATAAAACAGGACTTTTTGTGGGTTTTGGGGTTTTGTGTTCCCCCTGGGAGTTTTGGGTCCTTTCCNTGCACCAAAATCTCACAAATCTATTGCATTACAAGTATAAAACAGGACTTCTTGTGGGTTTTGGGGTTTTGTTTGTTTGTTTTAAGTGAAGTAAAATCAGTGGCACTGACTTTAGATTTGAAATCTCATGTTTTGCAATCACAGAAGTAGCTTCTGCCGTGTGCCTCTTCCTGGAGATCAGTGTGTGCCTGTACTGGAAACAGCAATGTGGTTTTTCTAGGAGTATGGTCAGAGTGCTGCCTTTCAGGGAAATGAGTAAAAGCAACTGGAATCCAAGCAAACCCAAAACAATAGTGTCTCTTCTTGCCTTGTAGTTGAGTACTTTCCAGCTTTGAAGTGCATTTAAGAACTGCATATGAAAGACCACAGAAATTAATGGCTGAAAAAATTGAGTATTTCAGCTAGCAGAGATGTCCATACTGTGTTGAACTTTGGCTTATGGTTTTCTTTCATATTCCTTTGGAATAACTATAAAATTGGTTTAGCCATTCATTAGAGGCTGAAGGGAGGAGGGAAGATTTGATGCCAAAAAATGAAGCATTAAGTGCTAATTATGACTGCCATCTCATTTGCATTTGAATTGACTCTGAGTTTCAGTAGAAGATACAGTAAAGCCACTTCCTAACAGAGCTGCTTTTGTACCTTGTGCTCCTGAAAACTGTTGCATAGGCTAACATTTGATAGACTGAATCAAAGAGAACATTCTTCAAAGTGTGTGTTTGTGTGGAGATGTTTCTATTTAGTGTTCTTAGGCCTTGTTTTTCAGAAGAGTAAGGAAATGCAGTGGGTTCCAAAGGGAACTGTGTCTAGTCATCATCAATAGAGAAAAGTGTGCCTGTGCTGGAAGAGCAGAATTCCTCAATGGAACAGGCCCTTAATACAGTGAAACATAGTAGGAAGCAGAAGTGCTTCACCTATTCAATTCTTCTGCCTCGCTTCATCCTCTAGTGAAAAGCATTGAAGAAGGTGGCTTGGAGAGGCTTGTGATTGCCGTGCTTGGGATATTCAAAGATGCAGCTAAATAAAGCTCTGAGACAATTCTCTTGTCCTTGGAACATCACTGTAATTTTCAGCAGGCGATTGGGTGCACTAGATGACCTTTAGAGGTTCATTCTAACCTAATTTCAGTGATGTTAGTTATCCTCTAAAGCAAGACCTTTCCAAAGTCATAATGCCTAGTTAACCTCAATAATTCTAGAAATGTTTAGTTTCTAGTTCAATGTTCTCCTGAATTCCGTTATCACTCATAATAGAAGGATAAGTATTAAGATCACTAATTTGGATGTAACTGCTTGTTTATTGAACAGCATTGATTGCTCATTCTCACTCAGCTGACATTTTATCTCCTTGTCTTAAAAATTACTCAGTTTTTGGTGGGCTATATTATAGTGAACAATCCAGCTAAACTAGAACAAGTAGAGAAAAATAAAGTAAGGCCAAACACATAATCAGCATCAAAAGTGTGCTCTACATAGCAGGTCTAGTCACAGCATATCCCATCATTTCAGGTAAAAAGCAGGAAGCTGATGAATTGACGGGTGATGTTTCAGTAGAAGAGGACTCCTTTGTCAAGGTAATAAAAGTATGTAAAAACTTTTCCCATTTTGTATTTAAGGTCAGTGTTTGACTTCAGTTAATGAAAAAGCTTCCATTTCCTTTGTGGTAATTTATGTGGAAATTTGGAGCATTGTTTTTACTGTATTCTCAGTGTGATGTCTAAGGGTGTGAAGCTGGGGGGTTTTTAAAACATGGTATGAATTTTATTATGCATGTGAGATACTGATCCCGCAGTGAAACACTGATTCTAGCAGTGATTTTTTTCAGAATAAAGCTAATGCTTTTAGTTATATCAAGTATTTGTGTTCACACCAAAAGGAAGGTGAATCGGAGACTCAAGATGCAAGTGATCAAGATGGAAATGATGAATTGAAAGACTTCAAAGAATCTGTTGAAGATGAGAACTTGAATTCTAAAGAACTACCATCTGCAGAAAAGAAGAGGTACCATGACCTGGAGCCAGTGGAGACAACAGAAGATGTGGAGAAGGATTCTGAAAGTCAGGTACTTGGCTATACTTTACATGAATTTTTATCAGCAAAAAGTACACTTTTCTTAGTGTTTGTTACTAGGAAGTCAGAACGAGTTTTTCAGTTTGTCTTGCTTATCTCTGAAAGATAGGGTTTTTCTTTTTACTCTGCTTTACTCTCTTCTTTCTATTTGCCTTGATTTGTATTTGAATAGTCCTGAAACAAATGTGGCACTGATTGATAAAATTCTACCAGAGTCCATACAGAGTTTCCTAAGTGGTTCTTTTCCCTTGTACTAGCAGTGACTTGTGCCAGTGTTCAGATTCTTTACATCAGGAGAACTGCTCACTGATGTTCATGTTGTTGGGTGTGTATCCACTTAAATGTTTACTGATCTAACAGAATCTCTTGACCCTCTGAATGTTTGAGTGTCTTATAGTTTGCTGATCTTGTCCCTTTTCTATTTCTGTAGGAAAATGAAGGTCCAGACATAGAAGATTACACTTTTCCAACTGTCCATGTGAGTTCTAAATCCATTCTGTTAACCTGATTTTCGTCTGTTTAGTTGGAAAAGATCACTTTAGTCTGGTTTTTCTGTTCCAGCATACATGTTAGTCAGATGATGTAAGAGTGTAAAGGTAAACAATATGGGAAGATTTCATTCAAATATTTAGTAATGCAGATAATTGTGATGCCAAGTAAGTTGACCTATTTAAAGAAATAATTTCATGTCTACAGTATGGGAGTGTTCAGTGCACAGACTTCACAAAGAATATATTTCACACTCCCTTAAGAACATATCAGAGGGCTATGCCAGATGCTTTTATATATACAGCCTGTACAAGAGTTTAGAACTTCTATTTAATGTAGAAGTTTGCTATTAGAGAATGAGGGGGGTGTGGAACCAGACGTGGTATTTTAGGGATGCTTTTTGGTGTTAATGCTAATATCTGATACCTCTAAGTTCAGAAATTCATTCTGTGTTACATGGAACTGATGTCTGAAGAGTGACATTTCATACAGCATCTCTTGCTCAGTAAAACTAATGAGAAATAAGTAAATAGCTACTAAAATCAGAGTTCCATTTTTAAGTAGTTACTGAAGGGAGACTACCTAGTTTCTGATTTCTCTCTTGAGCCTTTAAAGCTAATGATGGACTGCTTGCATTTCTCTGAAAGCAGTAATCAGCAGCTTGACATCAATTCTGAAGGCTTTGGTAAGGCATGGAATAATTTAGAAATATCCTATTGAGTTGAGGGGGTAAGACAATATTTGCATGTCCCAACCAACTGCAGACTGCAAGTGTTGCAGATAAATGCCAAGTTGTTTCATAAAGAAGTTTCATAAAATTTTTTAGTGATTTGACAGGGGAGGTGCACAAGTTTGATTCCTGGATAATCTTTGGAAACAGTTTTCATTTCAGTATTTGCCTTCATACAGTAGAAATTCTATGAAAAATACAAACTGTTCTGCTTAAAGTTTCAAAATAGGAGACACTTAGTGTTGACTTCCTTTTCTTGCAGGATGGGGAAGATGAAGAAAATGAGAAAGGTATGTCTAAAGTTTAATAGAGTTCAGAGGTCTTACTCTGGTAGAGCAGGCAACTTTCTCTTGTAACATTCAATCTCTACTAATACTAGGCTTATCTCCAGCACTAAGTATCAGTTGTCTCCTCATTGAGCTCAGCACCTGGAATCACTGCAGTCAGTTCATTTCACTCCTAAGAGTTACTTTACTCTTAGGAGTTGATTAGAGTATTTATCAGTTACTGTGGTGGATGTATAATACAGTTGCAATACTATGATTCTTAATAAAAACCCATAGTATTCAAAGACTGATTTTAATACACGGTAAGTCTCGATGCCAAAGCCTCCAACTTGCACTGCAGTAACTGATGTTGAGTGAAATGCTGCACTCTCACACTGAAGTTGAGCACCCCACAAATGTATGGACCATCATATGCTTGGCTTACTGTCACTTAGAAATACCAGTTGTACATAGGATGGTAAAACAAGTGTTTGAAAACCTGTGGAGTGGCTACCATTTTTTAAGCTGTGCTTATTAGTGAAACCATAGAAGGAATGTCATGCATTTGGGCAAACAGACTTCCTGGACAGAAGTCATAAGGATTCTACATTTTGTGGACTCAAAAGGACATGGAACACCATCACTTTACACAAGATGGAGTGAACACATTACTGAAGCTACAGGATAAACTACAGACTCCGTGTTTACGAGGGACCCCATGGCCGAAGTGTCTCATCAATGCAAATCCAAGAATACAGCTGGAGATGTCTCTGTGGGACTGAGATGGAAAATCTTTCCAGTGGATGAAGATTGAGACCATTTGTCTACGAACTCTGGATTAAGGCTCATCCATCCATGTTCTGCAGCAGCCTTATACAACTCACTTGACTGCCAAGCAACTGCTTGGAAAGGAAAAGAACAGAACACTGACGTGGAAGACTGGCTGGAATTCTCCAAGACTGTAATTCTTTTGGATTTGGGAAGGTTAGAAGTTATGGAACCAGGAAGATTCAAAGACGGATTAAATCAAACTGTGAACATCCAAAGCAACTATGTTCTTCTGGAATGCTAAATCCTAACTGGAAAATGGATACTTCTTATGAAGAACGGGTATCTCCAGGATGGAACCATATTCTCCCTCCTAATGTTTTGGTATTTGTCTCTAGAAAATGTGTTTTGCCATGAAGAATAAGTGATCCTGGGTAAAGGATTTATATTTGTGTTAATACACCTTGTGTTTTTTTTCTAACCTTCCATCAGTGCTAATAACTGGCTTTGTATTTTCTAGGTCCTATTCTAGCTTATGCATATGAAATTGTTTAAACTTCTTGTTTTGCCATATTTATTCCTGTTAAATCCTCTTAGATAAAGCAGGTTCTGGTGATGGTACACAAGAAGTATCTAAACCTCTTCCTTCAGAAGAAAGCCTAGCTGAGGCTGATCACACGGCTCATGAAGAGATGGAAGCTAACACCTCTGTGAAAGAAGCTGAGGATGATAACATATCGGTTACAATCCAGGCCGAAGATGCCATCACTCTGGATTTTGATGGTGATGACCTCCTAGAAACAGGTAAAAATGTGAAAATTACAGATTCTGAAGCAAGTAAGCCAAAGGATGTGCAGGATACCATTTCACAGAGCCTGGAGAAGGAAAGCAAGGACTATGAGGTGACTGAGAACCATAAAGATGGTAAGAAGGAAGACTGCGTGAAGGGTGATCCCGTCAAGAAGGAAGCCAGAGAAAGTTCAAAGAAAGCAGAATCTGGAGACAAAGAAAAGGATACTTTGAAGAAAGGTCCCTCGTCTACTGGGGCCTCTGGTCAAGCAAAGAGGTTTGTTTTTCTATGTCAGTTCTTTACGATACTGAGTACCAGCATTCAATAAGATCACTCTACATTAAGGGGGTAGCAGCAAGAATCTTATAATTAGTATCCTATGCTCCTGCCTATAGGTTTTTTGACCGCCATAAGTTACTTTTTAAAATTCAAGATCTTCGTATAGACACTATGTCCTACTGATTGCATTGTCGAATTGTCAGCATTTATTTATTTTTTTCAAATTGACGATTTTTTTAAATGTCCTTGTGATGATGGTAATGAACAGCTATCAGTTCTAAGAACACAAAATGAAGTCAAGTCCCCGTCCTGAAATCTGGAGAAGATTGCCATATATCCACTGAATAGAGTTGTCAGAAAATCTAGATCTTCAGGCATCTTGGGGAAAATCAGTGCAAGAATCCATAAGGGAATCATTTGTTCAAATATACAGTCTGGCCCTTTTTCATTTTTATTTTTTGAAATGTTAACTTGTCTGTTAGTGTTAGTAGTATAAAATGCAACACCAAATTCTGTAGTTTCAACTTTCTTCTGATTTTTTTAATTTGCTTCTCTAGCTCCACTAAGGAATCTAAAGAAAGCAAGACAACATCAAAGGATGATAAAGGTAACTATTATGAATTAGAGTAGTATTGTCTTGAACTAAATGCTTTCCTGACTGAGAAATTGCTTGCCATGTAATAAACTGGCTTTATATGATTGAACTCAGCCATCTATAGTAAATTATGCTAGAGGTACAGTAGTCATTTGCTATATGTATGTGTCCATATATTTTGTTTCTCCTTATTGCCAGGTTTGTCATAAGATCAAAAATACTTATTCTAAGGACTTGATGAAAGTATATTCTTCTGTTTCAAAATACTTTTGGGAGCAAATTTATTTAACATTTCTCAAGCCTTTGTTTTGATGAGAAGCTATAATTTTCAGATAAGCGTGCTGTAACTTACAGCAAAACAAGCAAAAAATAATTGCAAGTACTTAAACGCAATGCCAATGAAATTTTTTGTCTTGTTTGTAATTCTGGCTCATTTTTAAATAAACTGAACTCTCAACCAAGTACTACAGCTGAGATGCTAGCTTGCAAAATTGCACTTGTGGCTGTTTAATGATTAAATTTGAGCCTATTTTTCTGCCTTGGAGTTTCCATCTGTTTCCGTAAAACCCTGTATTACGATTACAAATTTGAAGAGTGGAGCTCAAGAGCACATTAATGTCACCAGTTATACTGATGCTTCATGGTTGAACAAATGCATTTGTGTGAGCTCATGTGTCTCCTTATTTTACCTACTCCCTTGTCACAGAATCTCTTGCATAACACTGAGGGACAAATGAAACTTTACCTGATAAATGAATTTGAGAGGAAATTTTTGTGGCAGATACATATTTTGTATGTATCTACATAATTGGGTCTTATGTAGACGTGTCTTTGACACATCTTTGACGCATGTGACAGAAAAGTTACCTGCTTACAATGAAACTGAAAGCAGATTTGCTGTGTCTTCATTTATGTAGCATATGTGATAACTGTAATCGTAACTGTTGTAAGGCTTTCTTAATATACACAGCCAAAGCCAGGACAGTGGCTGTTTAATGTTATTTATTGATGTTCTAAGTGTATCACAGAGCCACAGTGTTATGGTTGGAAGGGGCCTTAATGATCATCTTGTTCCAATGCCCTGCTGTGGGCAGGGACAACCTTCCACTATCCCAGGTCGCTCCAAGCCTTGTCCAGCCTGGCCTTGGACACTTCCAGGGATGGGGCAGCCACAGCTTCTCTGAGCAACCTGTGCCAGGGCCCACAGGGAAGAATTTCTTCCTTATATATCTAAACTAATATCAAGATAACCTTAGTATGACCATAACTGAGATACGTTGCCTTTTGCTCTTGATTAATCTTGATGCATTGAAAAAACAAAACTATCCTTTTTTTCTCAAGATGGTTAAATTACCTTTTAAAACTCTGCACATCACCAGATTTTCCAGCTGTCAGGATGGGGATCTAGTTCTGGTCTTGCCTGTAGGACTGGGTACATTTTAACATATTCCAAAGCAGTTCATATATTTAGCAGCAAACAACAACAAGCTGAACTACGTAACTGAAGACCAAAAGATACTGAGAATGAGATTACATGAATCTCTTTTGAGTTCTTATTGCTGTGTTGTTGTAAAAATACCTAATATATGGGGTGAGGGGAGTATTTAAGGCACATAGTGTTTTTCCAGCTTTTATTTAGTATTTTCTTTAGTATGTGGGAAATAATTTTTGTGGGCTGTATCCAGTTCTACATCCAGTAGCATTTTTAAAAAACTGCTCTGGTTGAAGCCGATACTTCAAGCAGTTGTGGAAATTGACCACGTGATTCTGGAGGCTGGGGTTATCCAAGTCTCCTGTATTTGTCTTTTTGCCGTCTTTGGTAACTTGAGCAGTGTACAGACATCATGGTGGAGAACAAATACTGTGTGCTAAAAAACCCCATTTTTACGGATGGTAGCTAATGATAAGAGCCAGATGTTGAAGCTAAATGTACATACCCAAATGAGGGGTAAAGCATGCCTTTAACAAATATTTGTATTATTTTTCTGTCTCTGTCCTTTGGGTACAAGCTAGCCAAGCTGTTGGTCTCAATACATGGTTAAATGAATGAAATCTTATGGCATATATTTTTTTTTCTATAGAAGTCTTTTCAAGAAAGGTAACCAGATAAACAATTACTTAGAGGTAACAGGCTAAGTTTCTCTTTTCAGCAACACTTTAGTTAAATATTCATGGTACCTTTGTCTCCTTAATTTTTTGGCTGTTTTTGTAAAACTTGTTTCAGGAAGCGCGAGCAGTGTTAGTGGTAGCAGTGGAAGTTCAACTAGAAACCTGTGGGTTAGCGGACTCTCTTCCAACACAAAAGCTGCTGACTTGAAAAATCTCTTTGGCAAATATGGAAAGGTATTTTATGGGGTGTGATACCATGTGTGTGGTGTGTGTCTATTCCCCCTCCTCTATTCAGTTACAGAAATTGATTAATACTTGATTTAAATAAGGTTTGAGAGGAAATGTCTGACCAGTGCAATCTAAAACCCCATATTGCAGCAGTAAGAGTTTATGCTTACAGAAAGAACCACATATTCATTTTATAAGAAGTTTTTCTTCCTGTGGAGGTAAGATAAGTACAAAAGAAATTTCACAAATACTTGAATATTCTGGTCAGGACTGGCTTTTAAAATAATGATGGTTATGTTCCTTTGTAGCAACTGCATTTAACCATGAGTGCAAGATAGTGTACTAACTGATAAAATTGTAATACAAATAGCATTTATAGAACATCCTGCTTTGGGAGACCGTTTTTAAAATGTGTTCTGAAGGCTTATGAATGGGAAGAATTGTTAAAAAGATGTGACATTTAATGTATAATCCTTTAGAGACACTTTCAATGACTTAATGATTTTTTTTTTAACAGTCTGCTTAAATTAAGTCTGTTTTCCCAGTTTTGGTTAATTGAAACATACAAATTCCATAGAAAAACATGGAAATCTTGAAAGCTAAGCAGTCTTGTAAACCCAGGGTTCTCATTTTCCCAAAGGAATTGCTGATAACTTTGTGAATTTGTAGTGTTTGTCTAAGCCTGTGCAGGTATGGCATTATTGTGTCTTGGGAACTATTTAGAACCTGAGCACTGTGACTATCAAGTATGTGTATCGATTATGGCATATCTGATTTTTCTAATGAATTTAATAGGTGATTTTATTTAATGCATTCACAAGTGTGGACACCTGAGAATATATTTTTTTTGAAACTTCCCAGTTACTTGGCTGTTTTCACTGTAGAGCTACGTACTTATATTTACGTAGCTTGCCAGTTTTAAAATTGATTGGGAAATACTTCATGAGTGTCTAGACAGCTAAAAAGATAAAATTGATGACAGCTAGAAAGATAAAATTGTTGCCTTTAGAGCATGACTATGGCAAAAAGACTGGGTCCAGTGGCCGCAGAAATTCTAGCAAGGAGGAGCACAAAGCTTAATACCTTCTCAAGAAGCAGATGTCACAGCTGACTGCTAAAATGGCTTAACTGACACACTTGCTAGATGACTTTGAAGAAGTGGCTCCCTTATTAAATTACTACATAAGACTGCTTATACCTTCCTGCCATTAATTGGCAGCTGCTGACTTTTTTTTGTGGGGGTTTATCTGTCAGAGATGAACCATCAAATTCACATCAGTGGTGTTTCTGTGAATGAATTTTGACTGAATAACTGAAGAGAAGCATTTAGATAATGGGCATGAGGGAGTCACTGGTGAAAAAAAGGATGCAAGCATTAATATGCCTTGATGTGCAAGTAGGGATAAAGTTCTCAAAGCTTTTAAGAATTTGGGAGTGTCAGTCAATCTTTCTAAATTAAGATCTAAAGATTAAGATTTCTAAAATATTTCTATTGGGGTGGGAGTTATGTTGCTGTTGGGGTGAATTTGTTTTGTTTCCTTATATACTAGGGTAAAAATCTTACTGGAATACTGTAACTTCCTTAGTAGAAATGTCTCTGAGAACCTGAATTCTTCCTGTTTGCATAGGTACTTGGTGCAAAGGTGGTCACAAATGCACGAAGCCCGGGGGCGAAATGCTACGGCATAGTAACAATGTCCTCTAGCACAGAAGTGGCCAGGTGCATCGCACACCTGCACCGCACAGAGCTGCACGGACAGCAGATCTCTGTGGAGAAAGTAGGTTTCATAACATGAAGACTTTTCCCAAAATAGACCACCTTTTACAAGAATCTGTATTAACCTATTTGCTTTTGAAAAAAAAAATAGGTGAAAGGCGATCCCTCCAAAAAAGAATTGAAGAAGGAAAGTGATGAGAAATCTAGTTCGGGTAGGAGCATAGGAGATAAGAAGACTGCATCAAGTGACAAAGCCAGCAAGTAAGAAATTTCACATCTTCTGAAATCTTGAAAATCTTCTAAGCTGAATTTCCCTCATTGGATTTTTGTGTTCTTTTTCCTAATAAGAACTCCGTCAACCAAAAAAGAAGAAAAGAAATCAGAGAAATCTGAAAAAAAAGAAAGTAAAGAAGCCAAGAAAACAGAAGGTAAAGATGAGAAGAGTGATAATGGAACAAGTGGCCCTAATCAAGAATCCACTAAAAAAACTGAAGAAAAGAAAAGAATAAGTATGCCATATAGCCATATTTCCTCCTGTTGAATCTGTGTGTCTGACTTGTCTTGGGGGCATGTTGTTGCTCTTACTGGAAACCAGACAATTAAACACCTGTTCTTTTTTAGACTCTAGTAACACATTTATTACTTCCATAATTTATACTAATATTTAATTACAGGCATGTGCTGGTATGCTTCTCCTACCAGTACCAGTTCACTTCAGAGATTTAGAAATTTCGCTAAGGAGAATTTTTAATAGGCAAATAGAGATAGTTGTATGTGTGTTTTTAAACCTTTTTTTTTTTTTTTTTTTTTTTGTTTCCCCCCTTCACTAGGTGGTAAAAGCCCAGGTCAAGTTGTAGTTTTAGACCAAACAAAAGGAGACCAAGGCCACACTAGGACAGTTAGAAGGGGAAGGTTTGATAAAGTAAGTATCTATAGATTTGATGCAATCCTTACCTGATTTGATCCTACGTTGCAGTTGATATTTGCACTGAAGAGGCAATAACTGTTAAGCTTAGATAGAAGCTTTGTATGCTTTGGGATTGCTAAGTCATTAATGATACTTGAACGTAGCATCCAGAAATCTCCCTAAATGAATGAGACTTCTGAAATAACCATTGTAATCTCTATCTATAGCCACAGATATTGAGGAACAAAGAGCGTATTATTCAAGAGAAAGTGAAATTCAGGGAATACAGGGGTAGAAAGGATATCTTGCCTTTTGAAAAGATGAAGGAACAGAGATTGCGAGAACACATGGTTCGATTGGAAAGAATACGACGAGCTGTTGAACTGCGAAGGTAGTAATTCAACTTTTTGCTAAAGGCTATTTCATACATTAATTGATCAGATACTATATTTAGACATCTAATCAGAATGCATTCTGTCAAGCCTTCTAACCAGATGTTAAAGTCTGGGACTCTACCTAACAGTATCTTTATGTGAATTAACAAACTCCAAAATTCATGTAATCTTTTAATAGCTATATATGTACACACACCTTAGAGTTTGTTACAGTGGGGGGTGTTTCTCCTAAGTGTTACTGCATGCCAATTTTCTTTTTGGAAAGGTGAGAAGGAGACTAGGAGACAGGGCCAAAAGTAGTGTTTGGAATTTGCTTGCTTGTTCGTTTTTAAACAGAAAATGTTGTATCTCTAAATGACAAATCAAGCATAATACAATCTTGATCCTTTAAATAGAAAGACCCAATGGCTACACTGTTCTGTTCTGCTGATTTCATATGGCCAAAAGCTTGTAAAGAGCAGTTAAATGAGCTGTGTTGTTAGCTGGGTTTCCCAAAACAAAGGGAAAAATTCCTAAACAAAGGAATTTCCAGCAAGCATAAAGCTTAAGAGAGAGAATGCCTTTTGTGCTTCCTCTAGGCTGTATTATGAGAGGTAAAAAGAAGAAAGCAAAATGAAGCTGTTCATGAGTCTACTAACCAGTGCAACTCAGAGTAGTCATTTCTGGCTGCCTGTCATACTTTTTGGACAGAAAACCCTAAGTAAATGTTTTGTTAGCTTGAAGAAGACAAGAGCTAAAATAGCATTTATTTTTTAGATCCAATCATGTTGGCTACTGAATACTGTTGTTACTGAGTGCCACATGACAAATGAGAAATCAAGATTAAGAATAAAATACATGAAAAAATTATTCTTGAAATAACTTTTCCTATCAGTTGTCTGCTAATGGTTCTGTAGATAAGCTAAAACCACTTTGGCTACTTGGGGCTAAAAGGAATAGACTTCAGGTGCAAGAACTTCTGTGAAGAGCTTACTCTGAATTACTTTTTGAATGTCTTTGCCTAAGGTGATACTAGTTTTGGATGACAACATTTTTCAGATGAATTTCTGCTACCTTTTTTTTCTTCAGGCGAAGAGAAATTGCCGAGCGAGAGCGCCGAGAGCGAGAACGGATACGGATAATGCACGAGCGGGAAGAGTGCCTGCAGAGGGAACGGGAGCGACTGGAAATTGAGAGGCAGAAGCTGGAGAGGGAGAGGATGGAACGGGAGCGTTTGGAGAGAGAGCGTGTTCGGATTGAGCAGGTGGGCAGAGCTGTGCTCTGGACTGTGCAGGAGCTTTTTGGAGGATAGCCCAGCTTGCCCTTGGGGGGAATTTTGCTCTTCACTCTTCTACTTGGTCCTTTTTCTTTCATAAAACCCAGCCAAACATTACATCATTCACAATGTAAAACAACGGGAATCTTCATCTTGTTTGCTTGGGAGTCATTTGATGTAAAATGCTTGCTACTGTAGCAGCTATACAAGCCAGTCTCTAAACATGAAGTACAACAGGTCACTTTATCTATACCACTCTTCCATAATTTGACTAGATTTTTCCTATAGAATACCACTGCAAACTTAAGGAAGTGTTTCTGGGCAGTAAGTACAGTAGTAATACAAGAAATTACCTGGAGACATTTCTGTGTAATAGCCAATGGCATCTCCAGATCTGTTGTCTGCTTTTTTAGAGAAATAGTCCTTGTGCTCTTTAATCTTAGATGCTACCCAAAGATAAATTTTATCAGACAAGCTTTAGCATAAAGCTGACAAGGGATAGGTCTGTATCCTTGCTAAGTGTTCTCTGGGTATCTCTAGTAAAGACTTGCTCTGTTTGTGGTTCCTTTCATGGCAGGAACGTCGAAAAGAAGCGGAGCGAATTGCGCGGGAGAGGGAGGAACTCCGGCGGCAGCAGCAGCAGCTCCGGTATGAACAGGAAAAGAGGAATTCTTTGAAACGTCCACGGGATGTAGATCACAGGTAATTCTCAAACTGTTTTTTTGCAGTGCATAATAAAAAGAGCTACAAGCCTTGTTTCAGACTTGAAAATGCATTTGTACCCGAAGCAGGTCTTCACAGAAGAACTGGATTTCTGGTATTGGTTTGGTTTGACATTAGTTTATGACAAATATGAAATGCTCCTTATCTGTAGGAGGGAGCTTTGAAATTAGAGAAGCATCTCATGAATTAATTCTTATTGTGTGGGGAAAAAAGCCACAATCCAGAGCATTTGTTGAGAAAAGCTGTTCGCCTTAATGGTTGAAGCTTCTAGTTTTTAAGAATTCTTATTTCTGCTAAATGCATGATTAGTTTTGGGTGTTTTCTTAAATTATTTTGTCTACTACTCTTTAAAGAGTCTACCTTTGTCATTGGCTTTCCAAAGGTCAAATGAGCATCTCCTAAAATAGACAACTGACTCTCAACAATTTTCTGCGTATTAGGCCTTGCTTTGGCTACACGTGACTGATGAGGGTTCCTTTGTTTTGGTTAAAGGAGAGATGATCCGTACTGGAATGAGAGTAAGAAGATGGCTCTTGATACAGATGCACGTTTTGGCCATGGCTCAGATTACAGCCGCCAGCAGAACAGGTTCAATGACTTTGATCACAGAGAACGAGGCCGATATCCAGATGGGTCTTCTGTTCCATCATCTTCTTTTGATAGGTAAGTTTAGATAATGGAGCAGGTATTTGTGTGCCAGCATCTCTGTGGATTTCACTCTTAACTGTTCAAAACTGAATGTAGTACTAAAGGCTTTACACAGTTCTGATAGAAGTTGTAGTACTGTCCTCACATTTCTTGTGTCTTCAGGACTGGCCACGTTTATCATGGAATCTTATCTGCTTTTCTCTGAGGACTTTAAATTAGCTACCTGGTGGCCTTTTTTGTGAGATATTTCAAAAGAATTTTTGCAATTATTCCTTCCTCTTTCACATCCCGTCACAAGTTCCAGTGGCTTACCTGTGTAATTTACTGTGCAGTAAATGCTGGTTCCAGATGCAGCTTCATGGTTCCACTAGTAAAGCTGAGACCACATAGTTGTGGCTTCTGGAATTCTGCTTTTAGGTTGCAGTGAACTAGAATTGTAAATACTATTCTGACTTGAGAAATGTAGCATTCCCCGTTTCACAGTGGGCAGAAAGGCGGCCCCATAGTTGCTTAAGTTACACTGATCAAAACTGGAACAAATAAATGCATAAAGAAATGTTTAACTGGCTGTTGGAACTCAAGCTCAAAATTACAATTTTAGAAATAAATACAGTTTGGGGTGGGCAGTATCTTTGATTTCTATTCTGCATATATAGTAACAAACAACTAATACAAAGATGAGTGATATTTTATATCCTCATGCATGTGCTTACACGTGCAGAGCAAGGTGAAAACGGCAAACAAGCAAATGACTCTTTCCTACTTTACAACTTAGGCGAGATCGTTTTGTAAATCAAGGTGAGGCAAAAAAGACTCGTCCAACAGCACGAAGAGAAGAGCCGGGCTTTGAGAGATATCCCAAGACCTTCAGTGAGTCCAGAAGAAATGAACCACCACAGCCAAGAAGTGAACTGCGGGACACGGACAGACGGGAAGTGCGAGGAGACAGGGACGAAAGGAGGACAGTGATCATTCACGACAGACCAGAAATACCACACGGCCGACATCCCAGAGAAACCGGTTCCAACCCACCGAGGCAAACTAACTGGAAAGGCGAGGGAAGCATAAGCACAGACAAACGGGATGGCAGGTAAATGTGCTGACTAACCAGGGGAATTTATCCATAGTAGCAATTCCTCAAGAATTAATGTGTAAAGAGTATAGACCCTCCCCTGCTAAAGAAAAGTATTGGAAGAAATACGTAGGCTATCAAATGCTAAATCTCATCTACGAACTGGTTGCTGACTCCCAGCAGTCTGTTCTTACTTGTGAGTAGCAACACAGAGTTAAGGAGGCTTTTGTGTAGAATGCAGATGTAAATGAGTAGCATGTGAGCTTGAATTATTTAAAAAGCCACATAGATCTAAAGGACTGTTTCTTAGAAGTCAGCTGCAGGTTGCTAGGAACCACAGGAATCTCTGCTGTCTACATGTGCTGTGATTTGGTACCAATTCCACTATACTGAAACCAAAATTTTGATGAAAGCAATTTTTACAGAGGCGAGCGGCCGGATCGGTCGGGAAGGGAAGTGTCGGGCCACGTGAGGGGAGCACCTCCCGGGAGCCGCAGCAGCGCCTCCGGCTATGGAGGCAGGGAAGGAGAACGGGGCGTGATGGGAGAGAGAGGTGGAGGACAAGTGAGTCACCTTCTTGTGTTCGTGTGCGTGAAGGACAGGCTGGAAAATGCAGACTCATGCTGGAGAAATGACCATATAACATCATCAAAATGATTCACAAGCATTCTGCCTATTTTCAGCTTAGTTTTCTTTATGTTAAAGGTTCTTTCCTAATAACCCAAGAAATTGCAGAAAAATTACCCTATTCTTCTTGTATGGCATCTTTATGATAAGAAAAATACCTGAGAGAGTAAATGATAAAGCTTTTGAGAATTTGTTGTGACCTTTTCAGGGTTTTAACCATACACTCACTGCCTGCTACTTTCAGTGCAGTGCGTAATTGTAATTTGTAACGTGATGCTGAGCGAAAATCCTTCTGCAAGACTTGTGTTTAAAGACTACAGATTAATTCACTCCTGCTGATAAATCCTGAAGTATTTAAAAAGTATTAATATTGTTCTTCTTGAGTTTTATGCCAGTGGTAATGAGATCAGGGCAGAATTGGGAGTAAAGTATGAGTCTGTGGAACCTCACTCGCTGCATACCCACACACTCGTCATACCTGGAATTAACAGGACTATTGTAAACATGTGTGAGCAGCCTATGGACTGAAATCTTGAGACTTGTGTTTATTCTATCAGCTGCTGTAAGCTTATTTTTCCTGACAAGCCTGTTTCTCGTAGTTAAAACAGCCCCTTTGTGAGAATGACTGTCCCTTTCTCCCCAGCACTACAACGAGGACAGACATGTCGTAGAACGCCACAGTCGTGAAACTGGACCAAGGAAAGAATGGCATGGACCTAGTTCTCAAGGAAGTGGCTATCATGACACAAGGAGAATGGGAGATGGCCGTGGAGGAGGGGGCATGATGGCTCCACATACAAGGTACAGAAACCACTCCTTCCTCTCCATTCCCTACTGAGTCCCTGCAAGCTCTGGTGTCCTTAGGAGGTGCAGCAGGGTGACACTGTGGCTGCTGCACAGCACACAGCCCCACCTGCCCAGCCAGCCCAGGGCTCCCCAGGGGTGTTGCTGCTGGCAGCAGGGCCCAGCAGCACAGGAGTGAGGGACTTCCTGCAGAGTCTCTTTTCCTGCATGTTTTCAAGTCTCTTTTGAGATTTACAGTTTAACAGTTGAGTGATAGGAGATGTAACAATGTTATTATCTGTGCACCAGGAGTTTAGGTATGTATCATAACACTTTTTTTAAAACTTCTGTTTCCAGTAACTCTTCACCCATTAATAGAGTTGTACAGATCACAGGCAATTCCATGCAGAGGGGAAGTGGCTCAGGATTTAAGCCATTTAAAGGTGGACCTCCACGAAGATTCTAAGATCTACAGCTGCTTGGTTTCAAGATAACTTATTGAAATTTCTTGTAAACTTTCTCTGATTAAGAACAGGAAATCTTGTCTGGAAATCCTGGTTAAATTTTTTTAATTTAACATGATTATTTTCCTCTCTATTTTGGAGGCATTTTCATAGTTACGTTGTAATTTTGGATAGTTTTTGTGTATCTTTGATAAGCATTTTCCCTGAGGCACTAGAGCTGTGTAAAAAGAAATTGGAACCAAAATATTTGTTAATTCTGTATAAAAGAATAGTTTGCAGCTGTGTGCTAGTAGTTTGATTTGCCAACATTAGCTCTGTGGTGTCATGCTTTAAAGTTAGCTACTTCTCACAACATCCACAATAACCTCCATTTTGAAGGTTGTCCAGAGTATTCTCTCTGCTTTCTAATTTGTAGAGAAATAAGATTTGTTCTTTCATTACTGGGTATTATGTAACCTATTTTTGCAGAAGGTACTGTTACATTGAGTGCATTTATGTGTATTCTTGCAAATGTATTCTTTTGAAATAAACCTTCATATTCTATATAGCTTCTAGTAAGTCTTTAAAGCAGTCTTTGGGGAAGGAAGGCAGAACTAAGCAGACGTGTTGGAATAGCAAATCAAAGCAGGGGTGCCATTAGGTTGTAACTAAAATTTCCTTGTCTCCTTCACTGTTACTGGATTGAAAAACTTAGAAGCACATTTGCTCACAGAAGAAAGATTAGAACCAAAAAATAGCAAAACACTCAATCAAGGCCCAAAGAACTAATTTTAGTTTGTTCTTTGTGTTTAGCAATGCTCTGTGGAAGTTTGAAACAGCTGGGGTTTTACACTAGACTGCCACAAACTCTGATTACAGGACTTGGGGACTCCTGCAGCTGCTCACTGATGTGGCCTTGAGCAAAAGGCTGCATCTTGTTAAGCCTTTTGATTTGGTTCAGCAGGGAAGGGTCTGTGTTAAACCTTTCTGGAGGAGGCCCAAATAGAAATTTCAGGCAGTCAGGCCAGGACTCATTTATCACCCAGCCAGGGTAAGGGTACAGTTACAACTCTGCTGTTCAGTAAGGGACCAAAGCAAATGAATCCCATTTGGAAAAGCTGGGTGGTGGATGGTTACCCAAATGAACAGGGGACTCCTAGCACAACAGAAGAGCTTAGGACATAGTCCTTGAATAAGAGCTGGAAGTGTTCACTAATGCAGATTGCCTGTGAAAGAATGATTTAAGTTACATTTCTAAGGCATGAGGCAGTAAGATGATGATTTCTGCTTGCTGTGTGAAAGAACTGCTAAGCACCTGCAGTGTTCCAGGGGAATCAACAGCAGAGCAGAGAATGAGTTAAACTAAACTAGTTTTGAGTAAGTTGCCTTTCAGGAAAGATTGAGGAGAGAGAAACCTGCTTTGTAACAGCATTGTCTCTGATTAATCCTATATGGATGTTCACATATGACAAATATTTAGGTTTAAACAGAAGAAATGCGCTGTCTCAACAAGTGTGTCACTTACCTTGATATATTTAATACATCTTGTTCAATTCTTAAAAGAAAAATCTAGGAAATTCAATTTACTGAGTTTTGCTGCAGGAGTTTCCTAGAGAAAGTACAAGCTCCCAGTGCATTTGCAAAAGTACTTGTGCATTTGGCTGCAGTCTATGCTTTATCAGGTGTGACAACACACACAAAACAAACATCTGCTCCAAGGTGAATTTATAGTGGCTAAAGGATCGAGTGGGCAATTGGGAAGTTTATAACCTTAAAAGACAAAGCTATAGAGAGGTACAAAAATAAAACTTGAGATGTGCTTGGTTCCCTGTAAAAGTCTAGATGTGCATTCCAACAGTTAAAGCTTAATTAAATTCAAAATGTCATTGTGCAGGTGTAGCCTTTCACTTAAAATACTAAAACAAACTCAGACAATGGGGAAAAAAACTGATTGAAAACAAATTGCTGAAACCTTTGAATTTATCAAAAGCTGAAGAGCACCAGAAGTCTATCTTTTTCTTTTCCAGAGTGAGTTTTTCATGGGTTATTGTTTGCTGGGCTTTTTAAAGTATATCATCCAACCTTTATGATTAGGAAAGAACTTAAATATCTAAATGAAATATTTATTTAAGTTTGCTCACTTAAATTTATTTACATACAATGAGTTTCAGAAGACTGTTAACCAAAATAAATCTCAGTTGGGTAAAGACCTTGAACTAGAGAGAGGCTGATAGCAGGAGACACTATTTAAAAGGTAACAGAATTTAACAGCTTTGTGGTACACAAACAAAAAGGGGTATATTAAGATACAGAACTGGATTTCTCTGAAAACTATTTGTGTTCAAAATTATTGTAACAATTTACAAGGAAATGTTATTTCCTTATAGTCTTTAAAAACACATTAATACAATATAAACAATTAAGGCTTTTAAAATGCAAAACATTCAGTAGTTGAACTTGTAGATGCCATTACAGTGTTGGATAATGGTGTCACATGATGAAAAGTATTTCATTCACATATATTGGTACAAATGATACTGCATGACTAGACTTAATTGTGTCATGCACCTCTAAAATACAAGTTTAAAAAATTTAACTTCTCCCCTCTCTTGGTAAACCCAGAGTCACTTGCATCAGCTTTACTTTGCATTTCCCTTTAAGACTAGATTTAGAGATCAGGTAAGCATGGGGTGACTAACAGACTCACAGCTAAACTGCTGATTTAACACAGGAATTGCACAATTCTGGTGGCATCTTGAAGACATTATTAATCTGGAAGTATTTTGGAACTTTTCTAAAATACATCACAGTTTGGGGG
>VXAX01005004.1:0-32685 GCA_013399835.1 Leptocoma aspasia | reverse complement strand
TAAAAAAAAACATTTAATTGTAAAAAGACCCAGTCAAGGCAGTTAAGACAACAAATATTTGACTTAGCAGTGGAGAACTTGGGGCGACTTCTGTAGGATTCATTTTTGTATGTTCCATCAGTCATTTCTTTACTAAGCTTACACGTGTATGTAAAAGGTTTTATTATTACCACAAGTTGTACAAATAAGGGCTATGCAGCTAGTGACCAGATAAAAGGATAATTGAAAATTATTTTAAAAAAACTTTGATAAGAACTTGTTTTGCTGAAGGCTGTAATATAAACCAAAACTGTCATTTAACAGTAAAGCTTTAGTAGGTTATTGTGGGGAAACTGCTGACAGTATTTCTCACTCCCTTATAAAGAAATTGCTGTAAGGAATTAACATAATACTGAGCAAGATGTAATAGATTTAGAATGGATTTCTGTGGCACAGGACAAGTACTTGATACTTCTACAGTTCTAAGAACTGCTGTCAAAGTTGTGAGGCTCAACCTGTAAACAGTGACTACACACTGCAAAAACACAGGGAAAAAACATTCCCAGGTGCTATGATCTGTCCAATACAATCTCATAGCAACCTGTATTAATCGGGGATGTTTTTGCAAGTGCAAAGCATACCCAAACCAGAACCCTGCTTATTTCATCAGTGTCTGGACTGTAACTCCCTGACCAGTCACACTTTTCAGCATGTTACAGCACTAGTGATTTCAAGAGTTATCAAAATACAGGTGAAGAAACCCTTGCTACAATTAGTTTGTCTCTTGAAATCATTGTACCTATGGTCACTTTTTTAAGGGGCTCTCTAAAATTATTTTTGCTTGCCAATCCTAAGAGAAAGCACGTAAGAAATCCAGAAATACAAGCACACCTGCTGTAACCCGAGTACATGGAATGCAAACATGCAATTATTGCAATTATTCATGATAAAAAATGCAAAAGCTGGATTACAAATAGTTTAAAGTCCACAAGCAGGTTCCTTGATTCACTGTATCTGTCTGCAGTGTCTTGAAGACACCACCTACTACTATGCTTTTCCAAGCAAAAGAAGGATTTTATTTCCATGGCAATACTTTCTTTTTTTCTGTAGTTAATAGAATCAGTGGTAGTATCTACCCATGCAATTGGCCAAAATCCCCATACTGTCACCTCACAGAGAACCTGGTTTCAAACCCTCAGTGTGAAAGGCTTCACTAAAACTCAACTGTGAACAAAACAGTAACTAAGAAAAACCAGTTTCTGGCTCTGGTTAATCTGCAATAACAAAAGCCCTAAAATTAACAGACCTATTGCTGGCCTGATACCAAACTACTAGAGAGAATATTGTCTGTTTTCATAGATATTTTGAAGTTCCCCAAAACAAGAGATGAGCAAACGCAAGGGTCTTCCCATTACTCAGCTGCTTTAAGTTTTTAAAGTGATTTAAGACACACTGGTGTTTCTTTTAATTGCAACTTTGACCTTTTCCTTGGCATGTGCCAGGAAGCGGGAACAAAAGCCATCCCAAGGTTTCTGACAAAAATACAGGTTATCCCAGCTTTTTTGGAAACACATTCAGAAAAAATCTAAAAATGTTAAACTAAGGTGAAATTTTCAAAACTGCTTAGCATAAACTTGACTTTTCAAAGTTACAGCTGAAGTTTTAACTCAAAAAGCCCATCCAGATTTTCCTAAAAGCTTCAACAAAGAAAGAGAACATGAACTTCAAGACAGACCAAGTATCCCATTATTTCATCCAGCTCAGTGATGGAGAACCTCAGTTTGTCTCAGCTAAAGGCTTTGGCTCATGAGACACTACTAGATCAATCCCCATATGTTTCACAACAGGTATCACTTCTGGTGGATGGGACCTAAACTGTAACTGGGTCAGCACTAAAGGAAGTTCAAGAGAGTAATAAAAAAATAATAAAACTTAGCTGAGGTTGTGTCTATGTCCACCCCCAAGGTCTCTGTACATTTGGCTGAGTGTTTGGCTCTATCAAACAGCCCCCATTTCATTCACTGCTGGGAGGGCAGCAGGGGCAGTGCCTCAGCTCTGTCTGCACTGATCAGAGCAGCAGCTGCCTTTCATTTCAGCAGTGTTACACTATTGACTGAGCTAGCAAACTTCTCAGTTACTTTGAGTGCTAAAACTTCATCTGAATAATTCCCTAGGATTTCTCAAAAATAACACCGTTTTATTGCACATTTTTATATGCTGTTGAGGCAAACATGGGATCTTGACTTTCTAATGATAATTGAGTATTTAAAGGTTTTAACCTTGAAAAACAAGGAATTGCCCATTTCAGCACATAAAGCTTCTCCATGAACACAAGTAATCTTACAAAACAGAAAAGGAAGGAGGAAGGCAGATTTCAGCAAGTTCTCCAGAGAGAACTCTCCAGCAAAGAGAGCTCAGTGTGACAGGAGCTGACATTGACAAAAACGAACAGTAGGCAACTGACATTTAATAAGAATATTTGGAGCCATCAGAGGCAGCACAGCTAGTCCTGACTTCAAAGCACAGTGAGAGTGAAGAGCAGCGTGTCCAGGGACAGACACTGCCAACCTGCCAGGAAATGAACCTGCTGGGCATTACCTAGGTGAGAAAATGCGGCCACTGCCTGCTGTGCCACAGCTATTTGTGTTCAAAATAACAGCAAAATTAAGGACTAAGCCTTAAACAATCTCAAGAGGTAGCATAGGGACTTTTTATGTTCCAGCCTCTCTTTCCTCCTTAGCATTCCCCTGTGGCACTTCTTCCCCATCAAAGCAGATCACAGCCAAGCTTAAGTCCACTGCTTTTCTACTGGCCAAGCTGTGAAGCAGAGGGAGCTGTACAGGAGCACTGTGAACATCAGACAGACTGGACATGGTGTCACTCAACACTAACAGTCTCTGGCTAGTTATGCTTAATAAAAAAGGATGTGCACTTGTCAAGATGAGATGCCAATTTCAGGCCTTGCACGTGACACTTGCTAAACCTGGACTAAATTAACACTTTTGAAAGCTGGATTTTTCTTGCTCCCAAAGTGTTCACCATAGCACAGATGGAAAAAATGGGAGCATTCTACTGCAACCAAACTACAGCTTGTTATTTTTGCTTTTCTGTAGTATGCTTTCTAATGAGGATTCTTCATCAATTAATGTGCATTTCCTGAGTTACCTGTTTAATGCTGCAACCTTTAAAAATCTACTTTTATATAAAATAAGCTCTTAATTCAATGTTGTATTGAAGGATGTAGTTTCTATAGATTCTCTAATAAGCATTCTAATGGTAAGAGCTGATCCAAGCAATGAGCTGACTTTGTTACAGAACCAGTGGAGCAAGAATGAAGAATGGTTCATTTAAAAATACATCAGCTTTACCTTTCACTTGAGTATTTCCTGCTGAATGCACAAGAAAATTCCATTTCAAGAACTCAAAACTGCCTTTTATTACATACTGGAAATTTTTTTCAAGAGCTTGTGTATACAAGTTTGAAGAAGCATGACCATAATGTGAAATACCAAGTGAGTAAGAGCCTGCCTGGCAATCCCAGGTTCCCAGCAGAGCCTGTGCTTCCCCTGGAGCTCGTGTGAACTCCTGTGAGCCACAGAAACAGCTCTGCAGAGAAACTCTGAACACATTATTTCTTATATGAACAACATGGACAGCTAACAAAATGTACCTTCTGTATTGTGTTTAAGTGAATTTTCAGGAATGCTAATTTCAGTCTCTGGTGTTACAACCCTCTGTTGGATCTGCTTTGTTGGGTTGCAGATTCCATGAGTGTGACAAGAAAACTGGTGGATTTGAGCATTTACAAAGTGCCTTATAGAAAAACATTTACCTCTACGGCAGTGCTCAGTTTTTTGCTAATCTTAAGAATACTTGTATGTCACAACTATAATGCAGCAACAAAAATTCTATGATTCTGTTTTCTGTGCTAGCATTTATCTAGTGGAAAACAAGTTCTACTCTACTTTTCTGGACACTTTCATATATATTATGTAGGTATTCGGAGCATGTGCATGCTAAATTGTATAAACAGATTTAAACTATAAATCTATACCCTTTTACCAGAACATGAGCTGGAGAAAAGAAAAAAAAGTCAAATGAAGTAAACAGAAATAGATATTGTCTTCCTGGTACTCCAAGACTATATTGTGCAATATTGTTTTCCAAGCTCACTTCATATAGATAAAAGCAATTCTGTTCAGGTTTTTTGATCCTCCAGTACTGTCAGAGATACCAACTGTGACAGGTGCTTTTGCAATGGTTACTTGCAGTAGGGCATAAATTAAGCTTCCAGATGAATTTCACTTTGGGTATTAGGAAGCTTAACTGCTTATAACTTTTGCCACTAAAAAGTTCAACTTATGCAGCCCTAGATTTCAGGAATTCTTTACCTTTTTTCCAAAGCTTCAAGACCTGTAAAGAAAAAAGGATATTAACAGAGCACTGTTTTCATAGCATGCCTTCCATCTCAAATACCCTGAAACCTTTACTCCTCTATTGAAAGAAACTGAATTATCTGCGAGTTGCAACTTCATGATGAGCACTGCGTTTAACTCTTCTTCCTCTGTGACCAAATGACCATAATTCCTCTAACTACAGTATATTAAGTTTCAGGCACATCTGTCTGAATCTGGAAATGTTACATGAATTCTCCTAATATGAGCAAGTATCTTAGGCAAAGAGATAAACTCCATAGCCACAACAGCTAGATTCCTTCCAAAAGGAGTTAAAGTGGCAATACTGTCACTGAAAATAATAACAAACACTTAGCTTGACATATTTATTTTTCAAGGTCAATAAATAAATGTAAATACATAAATTTGGAAAAATCTTAGTAACAGAATGTTTTTAAACAACATTCTGGCTTAAAGTCTCTGTTATTGACACTATTGGAATAGTTTCTCATCTACATAAAGTAGCTAAGTCATTATGTTGGTGATCCTCCATCACATTAATCTGTTTGAAGAAGTTAGGCTGCAAAGGAAAAAAAGACATCAACCTTTGCTTTGACATAGAAAATTATCTGAACTGCATACATTAAGTATTAAAATGACTTCTCTGGGCATGACTTCTCTAGAGAAGCTATTTTTAAATTTACAGTTTACATATTAGAGACCTCCTACTGTTCATTACTTCATCATTATAAAAGGGAAATCGTAACAAAAATGGAAGAAAAACAAAAGAGGAAAAGGCATGGAAGAAAAGTGATACAAATTGGCCCTTTAGTTGGTAAAACATTCTTCCTTTATCTCATTTTCATTCTAGGTTGGTAACGTGTGTGTGATGACTGGTTGCCATCAGTGCAGCAAGTCTGCTTGAAATAATTGTGAAGTGGCTTTTTACCAGTGGACTTGTGTTAGACACCCACTTTTATAGACATTCTCCAAACACCTGGGAGCAGGAATGTCATCTTCCACCTTAGCTTGCCCAGGTTATTCTGTGTGAACACTAAGGCTTAGAGCACAGATACAGAACTTGTCCAGGAGAAGCAGCCTTTTTCAAAAGTATCTACAAACTGTTAAATAGAAATTTTTATCAAAAGGTTCAGCAAGAAGGTAATTGTTATTGATTTAATGGAAGTGGAGAAAGATTTGTGGTTCCCTCAAAGTTCATCAAGTGTTCTGTTTCTGCATTCTATAAATACTACAAGATGCAACATGTTTATTTGGTTCCCATAAATTAGAAAAATCTGGTTTCCAAAAATTCTAAATTAGTGATTTAAAAAACAAAAATATTACACCTGACCACCTTTCAAACCATCTCAGAGAGGCAGCTTCACTCCCCTCTCACCCCTTCACAAGTGTGCTTTTTTAAGAATACATGGTTTATAAAACAAACAAAAAAGTGTTTTTAACTACAGTACACTTGCTTAAATATACAAGCGGACACGTTAACGTCATGTTGAAGTTCAAGGTACTTCTGGATAAAAGGCAGATAGTTAGTTGTTTTAACTCTGCATTCTTATATAGAATAATGACTATTATAGACTTTAGTTTCCTCTCATCATTCATCTATCATATGGAGAGGTCAATAAATAAAAGCTTATCTGGTCCAGTTTACCTATAAGAGAAAAAAAATAATAAAAGAAAAAGAAGTTACCTATAAAATTACTTGTTTAACCCTGATAACATCTGAGTTGCCATACCCAGTTTGTAGTTGCAAGAAAAGCAAACAATATTCATCTTGCTTTTTAATAAATGCCCCATTTTCTTCATGACAATTTTTGTATGCTGCTTATCAAGTCACATATTCTTGGGGCAAGACAGCTGGCCAGGAGATGCAGTGATAGCAGTAACGAGTATAAATCTGGGTTCAAAAAAAGAACATACCAGATCCAGAAGCAAAGGAATCTGGACACACTGAGGAGGCAGTGCCCAGCTGTTATTTGGGCTCTTGTGTCATGGAGACTATACCCAGCCTAAGATATAGTTTCATACTAAGGAATTAACACAGAACTCCATTGTGCTCGTGTACAGACTTCAGGAAAAAGCCTTACACAAAATGAATTACCTTTGTTTAGAGTAGAAGATAAAATAGCTTACTAACTGATGTAATGAGTAATGGATGTCACTATGACACAGGACTTGCCATGAGTTGTGTGTTCAGCTACAAGGTGCAGTATTTCTTATGACTAACTCAAAGCACAGCCACATCCAACTGTGATTTGGAATTCC
The DNA here is from genome assembly GCA_013399835.1 of Leptocoma aspasia. Classification (NCBI taxonomy): domain Eukaryota; kingdom Metazoa; phylum Chordata; class Aves; order Passeriformes; family Nectariniidae; genus Leptocoma; species Leptocoma aspasia. Next base: position 26,032 of record VXAX01005004.1, on the reverse strand, counting down.
CTCTTGAGCAGCACACACTATGACTTTGAAGGAAGTCTGTCTGATTGTTACAAAGTCATCCATCCTCTCTTGGAACATGAACAAAATCCATGGGATAATCAGGCACAGGCGGCATGTAACAGGTTTGTCTTCCTTTTTACTCCTTGGGTTTGCTTCTGAGGACATGCACTTGGCTCCAGATGGAATCCATGTTCTGTTACAAGAGAACACAGGTGTTTTTCTCTTTCTCCCTCTCCTTCTCTCGAGGCTCTTTGCGTTTGCGTTCGTTACTCCCGGATTGTCTTGTGCTGGCTGGAGAGGCAGCACCTTGTACCTGCTGTGTAGGGAAAATAACACGGGAAATAAACCCAGCACCATTGCAGATACAGCCTGAACTGTTACTGTGTGGCCAAGTTCACACACAAAAAGTTTTAAGTATTATGCAAACCAGCAGAATTCAGGTAGGTGTTTTTGGTATACCTACTCCAGGACCTCCACAGAATTGCATATTTCTTGACAATTAAGTCAGCTGAAAATATATTTCAAGTTTCATGTGTGCCTTTTGTTGTGTCCACATATACAGATCAGTAGTTTCAATAAAATACAGTTTCAAGCATTTTCTGGCACTTTTGTGTTATTGTACTGGATTTTTTTCTTAGTTTCTCTTATAAGTACATAATCCACCTTTCACTATTTGCAGAGTCAAAGTGCTGGTGTGGGCAGCGAGATAATGGTAAGGCAGCAGCTTTTTGTGACTAGAAACTCTTTAACTTGGCAAGGGGGTTGGTATACAAAGGCAAAAAAAGTTTTGTTAATTCATCATCTATTCCCTCTGTTACCCATTCATAGCTGCAAATGAGCAGGCTCTTAATCCTGTTCAGCAGGTTCCTCAGTTCCTTCTACCTTTGGCAGGTATTAATCTGTGTCTTAGGTAGGTACTGCTGGTTCTACTAAAGCAACCAACAGTGGAAATAACACAACTTTTACCTGCCAAAATTCTTGTTTCATGCTTAACAAACTTATCAGTTAATGGTTCTGAATTACTTCAGGCCAAAGATGCAGGCTTTATATAGATTATTTCTTACATATTTGTAAATAAAAGCAGTTCTGAAAGTCCTCAGTGGTTAAGACCTCTCTAAATCCAAAACACCAACTTAAGTATTGTTTCTGGTGCAGAAGATTCAGTTAAATTGCATTTTTGGGTAGACATGTGCATGAATCACATTTTCAAGTGGTTTTGAAATCAGCTGCTTATGGGTATGGGATGGAAAGGTGTACTGAGAGAAACTGTGAATTGCCTAATTTGGAACGACAGAATAGATCACATGAGAGAGATCACAGTTTGAATCACCTAAGAATGTACAGCAACAAACTTCTGCAAGACAAAATAAAGACAAAGCTTCAACTATTATCAAAAGGTTTAGTTGAATGCTCTTCTGCAAGTAATGTTAAATACTAATACCATCTTTGTAACCTGACCTAGTCATACCATCATTCCAAATTAAGTATAAATGAAATTCTAATTTAGAAGGTTAAGCCTGCTTTAAAGTATTTAAATGTTTGCAGATGCCATATCTACATGCATACTCCAACAATTGTAGTGTATTCCTAAAGATTACTATATTCACCTCAGGCTGAAATATGTACAAGCACAGATGTATCTATGCAATTATTAATACTTTCTAAAATTGATGATCATATTCTGTAGAACAGTTTTCTTACCTGGACCTGAGCAGCTGCTTGTTCTTGTTCCTGATAGTACTGAGAAGCTCTCCTGTCCTCCTCTTCCTGGAGCTTCTTTGCTAGCTCTAGATCACTGATTCCTTCTGGGATCTGTTCCCAGTTAATCTCTTGATTCTGCTGCTCTTGTTGTAGAGACAATGCCATCAGATAATCCTAAACAGTAAACCTGTTAATTAATGCTCTTTCACAGAGAAAAGAGTCAAGTCATATCAAATGAATTTTTCAGCATGTGCAGCTACACAGTGCCATCACTTTTCTCCTCCCAGCCTTATCTTCAAATGGAGATCAGGAATTTGTTTCAGAACCTGTCCATAACCTCAGCTGCAGAAAGGCTGAGAACAGCTACTTTACATGTCTGCTTTCACAATACCTAAGCTGCAGCACAGAAAACACAAAAACTAATTAAAAAAATTTGTTTCAGATTTAAATTCTATTACCTAGATAACAGCAAATTATCTGCCAGATTTTTATTCTGAGAGAGATGCAGTGTTTCAATTTATTAAGAAGCATCTTAATAATTTTCCCCAGTATTTAAGAAACATTAATGGTGATCACTATAAACTTGTTCAGAATGTAAGACTTTCAAGGAACTTTGTCTTGCTCTGTACTTGTGCATAAACTGGTACAACTCAACCCCACCTCAGACATGACTTCTGCAAACTGTGTCTCAATGAGAATAACAAACACCCACCATGACACAATTTGCTGTGGGGATTGTCCTACATTCAGCCAAGGGCAGCAGAAGGCAAAGTTCAGCTGTGATAATCTTAATGAGCTGAAGGGAGTTTGTTATGTAGGAAGAAATTCCACAGTCTGCTTCTGTTTCCATATACAAAGCAGAGGTGACATTTCACCTGAGTGAGGACTTGGCAGAAGTGGATTCTGGGAGATTAAAATCCCATTTTCCAAACTACTCAGTTGGTCTTACTTTTCCTCCTTCAGAACCATATTAATACATTCAAGTGGCACTTTTGGGAGCCCCAATCCAATTACCTAAAGGAGTTTTATAGTCCCACATATGGATGAGTATACACACATACACATCTGTGGAATTACACATGACTAAAAATCAGTACTAACTTACAATGGAAAGGCAGAAATCCAGTACCTGATCTATTTGATCCTGCTGCCCTCTGTAGACAGTTTCAGGGTCCGATGGAGGCCGCAGGTGGAATTCAGAGTCACAGAAATTCCCGTCACCATCCACATTGTGTAAGCTTTCCCACACAACCTTCTCTTCTGTAAGAAAACCCTGGTCTGTCACCAGCAGGTAAAGCTGACCCTATACAGAAGAACAAGGAAAACTTGTAAAACTTAAAATCAATACTTTTTACAACCTAAGTAGCAGAAATGATACAAATGTTGCATTCCAATAAAACATTTAGAGTTTTTAGCATGTTTAATAATTAAATAAATCAGCATACAGCATTAAACCACCAGATACTAGTATTCACTGCTAAATTAACAGCCACACCATTTCTGTATTCCATCTTGCAACTCTTCATTCTTAATGGAAGTTCATATTGACTAGAAATTAATAGAAAATATTAACATAAATACATGAATGAATACATTAATATATATCAAGCTATATACCTTGACAGCTCTTTAGCAACACACCTAAGAAATAGACTTAAAAACTGGCAACAAAAACTTTAAACCCTAGGATTAATCACATTGAATTACAAAGGCAAGATATGGAGACAAAGGTGATCTTTCCAAATAATCCAAGAGGCATGACCTCAAAATGGCCACATCTCAGACTTCATGTTTCATAATGAGTTTTGCTAGAATTTGAGGTCTGTGTCAATTGAAAGCTCTAAATTTAAGATTATTGCTATCACTTGTTACCAGTAACTGCTTTTGTTGGCATTTTAGTAATTTTTACAGTTCCATAAGGCCAAATTCCTTGATTTCAAAGTCTGAAATTATAAAATGGGCTGGTCTGGAGGGAAGGAGACAATGCTAACAAGTGCAGATACCAAGGCACTGGAAGGATGAAATGTAAGCTTAGGCTGAAGGAGTGGGAGAGGAGCTGAAATCAAAGGGAAGTAACTGAAGTAGGTCCCAAGTAAAAGGAGATGGTGCTGCATGTCTGAGGGACAACAAAGCAGTACAAAATACCTGTTTAAATTTCCATTTAAATCAATAATTTATTTCCTCCTTTTTACCATGTTTTTAGGATTATACTCCGAATCAAGAATGCTGTCACTGACTATAGAGCATATTAAGACTGAAGTTCCCATTAGTATTACTGAATGTACCAGATCAAGACAATACAAAACTCGTAGCAGTGGTTTAGCTGTAAAAATCAAGTCAATTTATTGTGACATCCACAAAAATTTGGTATTTGTATTCCAGCAGCACACAAAGGGTTCTCAAAGATCGCTGTGCTGAAGTTGTACCAAAGCAAGAGGCAGATCTTGTTCTCATGATTTCTAAGGCTGAACAAGCAAGAAATGGAAATTTCATCCATACTCAACACATACAGAACGAGCTCCCTGACTTCTCTGAAGTCATGAAATGACTCTCTAAGGGACATGTTGAAATTCCACTCACGTCTCGTCAATCCCACTCTGTTTACAGCTGCCCCTCCTGGGGCTGGGAGGTCACTTGATGTAACAAAAATATTATTTGAAGACTCACATGCAGCAATTATTCCAATATTACCTAATCCCATAACACGCACTTATACACAAGGCCAAATAGAGTGGATAAAAAACCCAAACCAAAACCAAACAGGTAACACTACCGTATGTTCAAGCTTTGGAATGGGAGTTAACCAGCACAGGGGGGCTTTACAGACATAAATACAAATGTCAGCAACAAGTCTGATCACATAACATCATCTAAGAAATCATCTGTCCCTTGGAAACCTGCCTAAGAACTGAATGATAGTCCTGACACTTAAAATTACCTGAAGAAAATGAAGTAATTTCGCAATGTTTCCAGTTCTTCCACAGAATAGCTATTTCACAACATTTTGTCTATAAGAAGTCTTCAAAAAGATGTAAAAAAAAACCCCAGAATTTAAGATAAAATGTATTTAGACTTAAGTTTTATTTTGAACAGTACACTGACTCAAACAAAACCTAAAAAAAGGGGTGGTGTGTGTGTCTCTCAGGTTTTCCTCTATTATGCCATACATTTTTAATTACAGCCCATAAACTGTGTAGCTTAGTAATACCGAAATTGTGAAAATACTAGTTTTCCTATCTCCAAACTATTACAAGCTTAATTTTTCCACACACAAATATTAAGGTATATAATTGCCTTCATGGAATTAGAACCTAGCATCTAAGGATGGATTAAAGCTAACACTTGTTTGAAATACAGACCTGTTTCAAATCTTAAATACTATTCATATTCTTACTTTGTAAGAATTTCTCAATTGAACACTGATTGTAAAAATGTCATGTTAGAGTAAATAATAAAAAATAAATATAATGCAGTTCCATAATGAAAGGCAATAAATTGCATTACATATCACCACATCACCTGAACACAACCACTGCAATTCCAATACCAACTGCATACCTTAAAACATTCTGCTTCACTTGAACAAAGCTTAGCAAACCAACAAACACAGGCTCCCTGGTACCTGATAAGGGACAGAGTTCCTGTTCGCATTATTGGAATGAAAGGCAAATGGGAAATCACAGATCAGAGATCCAAAGTCATATTTCCCTTACTTTTAACTAACTTCTCTAGTCTCTACATCATATTAGTATAATTAAATTGAATTCCACAAAAAACCCCAGCCAGGACCCTCACAGTATTGCTAATATTCGTGGAGCCTTTGGCAATAATTTCCCATAAAGTAGGAGGAGTTGGCTCTTTTTGCTGAGCGGTAATGCAGCCTCTCACCATGGGTTTGTTCTTCTACTTGCAACAAGAAAATAGAGGCCCTATCTACAGACCGGCTATGTAGGCACAGCTTCAGTGGCAGGCACGTTCTCTTCCCCATGCTAAAGGCACAGGCCACATTCAGAGGCACACCCAGGCCCCAGCAAGGAGAACCTGTGATCCGAGAAAAGCCTTTTATCCTCTGCCCTTCGCGCCTGCACCGAGCCAGGCCGCGCCCGGGGCCAGGAAGCAGCCGCCCTTCCCAGGCACGGACCACATCCCGGGCCGGGGCTGGCTGTGAGGGACAGCCACACGGCCCCCGGGGGGACAGCCACACGGCCCCCGGGGGGACAGCCACACGGCCCCCGGGGGGACAGCCACACGGCCCCCGGGGGGACAGCCACACGGCCCCCGGGGGGACAGCCACACGGCCCCGGCCTGTGCAGCTGCTGCTGGTGCCAGGGCACAGCTCGCCAGGCCGAGCTCGGCCGCTCAGGTAACCAATGAACACAAAACCGGCTTTCAAATGCCCCTCACCGTGAACAGTTTCACGCTTTACTAAATGTTTCTACCTGCAGAAAAATCTTAACTGGACATTTCTAGAGCATTACCAGATTTGCTTTTAGATTTGTTTTTAAATGTGGGGTTTTTTAAACAAATACCCAGTCTCATGGGTTAACACTGCCTCCCAAAATACCAGCACATAACAGACAGCAAAAATATCTACTGTGAACTATAGTCAATAGGGAGTAAAACAATGAAAGTCTCAAGTGCATAACTATTGTAGACACAGTTTACTTTAACAAAGTTATGACTAATTATTTATCCTAAGAATCAATATTTAGATATTGTAGACCAATGCCCAGATTTTATAGTTTCACATATAAAAACCTTGAAATAAAGCTGAGGATAAAGCAAGATTATTCTCCTGAACAGGGATCTCCCAGTCTTTGGGTTTTCACAAAAAAACCTCTCTCTGAGATGCACAAATATAGGCTACAGGGGATGTTACCAGACCTCCTTTCCTTGGATAATTTCATAATCAGATTAAGTAATGAATGTTTAAAAACTGCTTGTTCTAATTCCAATTACCATGTTTCCAGCAATTCGGAAAACTGAAAAGGAAAACCAAACACCTGTCGAATAGCTTCATACACTAAAGACAAACATTTTAAGCCTTATGTTTTGAATAGTATGTAAATATTCTCTTGGACTTCTGGATCAGATCCCTTCATTTTTGTGAAGGTGTTTTAAGTTGATGAATAAGTGTTGTTTAAATTTTCTCTAACAGTTAAAACATTCAGGCATTATAAAGATTTTTTAAAAGAAAGTATGTACTATTGAATTCAGAGTAACCCTCAGCATAAGAACTGTACACTTACTAAGAAATTGAAAAATAAACACGTTTTTAAGCCGTTATATTCATTGCCTCAACTGTGCTGATCTTAAATGCCCAAGGAAAAAGTGCAATTATTGTTATGAAATACACTTTGTACTGGAATAAAAGTATCTGTTGAGTTCTGAAGCAGAAACACAACATTTATAAAGTACAAAACACACATACTTAAAAATCCAAACAGGTAAGTGTCTTGATACTTTTCAGTAAAGAACACAGGTTCTCTTACAAACAAGTCTGTGGGAAAAATGTTCCAACTGAACTAAGATCTTCTTACCAAACTGATCCCCTCTTTACAGTCCTGTTTTTCCTTGATCTAGGGAATTATCATTTGATGTATTTATTATCTGCATAATGAAAAGCAAAGGCAAAAAAATAAAATCACATTTTTAGCTGCTGAAAATTATTATTGTATAATCACATGAGCCAAGACTGTTAGTATGCAATTAAAGAGATAGGAAGCAGAAAAAAATGATTACTTGGGCAAATGGACAAGGTATGGAAATCCAAGTCCTTTCACTAAAATATCAGCCTTAAAAAACCCACACTGCACTTAAAAAATATCTCCAGTGTACAAGTCCTTGTATCAGCTGTACATTAAAGCTGCCAAATAAAAGTTTAAGCATTAGCTTAACTAGAATAATAATTGCTAATTACTCAAGCTGTGTTCTAAAAATACACTGATTTTTTTACATGGACGTAACCTATTAAATGTGTAATTCCCTTTTGATTAACTTTATAGCTGCTTTATTTATACGTTTCCATGTATTGGTTTGGAGGGGAAAGAGAGAAAGGCAGTATTAGAGATAGAGAAAAAATAATTGCATCATTCTTGCCCTAGAAGTTGTATGCCTCCCTTTTCCCTGGCATATGTTGTGTCTCCAGTTTTCCCAATGGATGGAGCTTTCTCTGTAGTCCAGCTACTGACTACTGCTCAGACTGGGAGGAAACTCCATCTGCAGAGCCTGCATTAAACCCAGGAGATGGAAAGAGTGGAGCAGTTGGAAAAAATCTCAACTCTTTAGCAACAATGCATTTGGCATTCACATGAGTATCCTGGAGGGCCAGAAATTTCTGGATAGCTGATCTTGGCTAAAAGCCCAAGTTAAGTCTATTTCTGACTTGATATGAAAGACCCCCTAGACCTATAGCTACTGCAAACAGCTGGGTAGGTAGCAGGCAAAAGAGTTACTGCTGGCCTTTAAACATCAATTTAAAAATTATTTTCTGTCTTTATTAAAAAGTTTCTTGATAACTCAAATTCTGCCATGTACCACTCAGCAGAAATCCAAATCAAAATGAACACTGTCTACAAGCAATAACCTTAGGAACTAAAACATGTAAATAACATGGAAATTAAACACTAACTACAAGGTCATTCCCCATAATGACTGTGAAAAACAAGAATAATGGCCTCTATTTCAAAACTTAACATTTCAGAATTTTAAGAATTCTCAAGAAGCACAAGATTAAAACCACTGTGACTTAGCAGCAGCAAATCTGAAATGTACAAACCACAGTCTTTTGCAAGTATTTTAACTTTATATTTCTTAGGACTTGTATTTAGTTTTTACAGGTAAAACTCAAAACACAGATTTTTACTCACTGCCTTAACCTCTTCTGTATTATTAACATTGGCTGAGGATATTTAACTCATTGAAGTGTTGCATTTTATTTCTATAAGGAAAAAGGATCTCAACCGAGAAGTAAATGTTTACAAGTATGAAGCTGGTAGAGCACACACACACCAGGTTCTGGCCTTTAATCTAAATACTGGGCTGCAAAAGACTACAAAGAGACTATGTTTTACAAAACTAATATGTATTTATGATCCACAGGTCAAAGTGATACTCATTGACTGTATTTAATACAAATAACATTTTAGATTTTAAAGGATTTAATAATAACACAAAAATGCATTATTTCCAGGAGGATTTATGTATTCTGTCTGGAATAGCCTTTAAACAAAGTAAAAGAGCACCTGCACCTCTAGATACTATTTGTATCCAGAAAGTACAGCTGCACTTTTACTATTTTCTTTTTCAAAACCAAACTATGTTGAAGTTGGGGTTTATTCTTCCCTCCATAATGACAGCATAAAACAGTGTACAGGCTTGCTTCACGAGCTAGCACCAGCTAACCCATGAACTCAGTTTAGAAAAGCAGAGGGGAAAAACTATACTCAAAATTGTGATTTAAATGAGCTGCATCAGGAAGTGTAATATTTGACCACACACATATATTTCATGGCTTTGGGTTATTTAAATGGAAGAAGAGAGGAGAAGGATCCTTTTGCTTGCCCAACTGCTTTAAGCAAGTGGCATTGTATACACAGATATAAAACAGATCTATGTACTCTAATCAGAAAACCAAATGTGTTACCTGCTTGTAGAGTTAATCATTATTTATCAGGACTGTTCAGACCTTTAGCTCAGCTTATAAGCAGTTACTCAAAATGCCAAAGAGTAGCACTGACAGTCAAGATTAACAGAGAGAGGAAAGAAGGACTAGTAGTAACAAATGAAAGTGTCATTCACATGAGGTATATGACATTATCATGTAATGGCAAAACCAGTAGTTTCTTAACTTTTTTGCATGTTAGGCACCTCTTCTTTTTCTGCTTTTATTACCATTATTCATAAGCACAAGTGTACATGAAATTAAAGTCTTATTAAATAACAGATAACCAAAACATAATTTTAAGAGTTCTATACAAGGGTAAAAACTCATACACTACCATCCTAGCAAAAGCAAAGTTCTTTTAGCATGAAGATGCTCCATAAATGAACGTAAACTTGCCAAACCAGATTCTCCATTCCACAGAGGAAGGAGTCCCAGAAGCCCTAACCAAGCTGACACTTGCTTTTTGTATCCTGGAATACTCCTTTCACAACTGCTGCCATTTTGCTTCCCCATATACAGATTAAAAATAATTTAAAAAAATTCTCCTCCCTAATGAAGTGAACCAATATTGTAGCTCATCTCAACTTCTCCAAACGTTTGGGATTTTGCATATGGACCTATTCATCTACTGGCCCAAACTTTTAGATCCTCAGAAACAAGAAATTAACTAAAGTAACCTGTAAATTAACAAACTGCAAGAAAATTTAAGCCATGTAAGAAGTGTACGGAACTATACATAACCACAAAGAGTTAACACAGGGAGTCAACTGAACTTAAAGGGAAAGGCTACAAGAAGATTTAAAGTAATAATGAATCCCAGTGACTAAACCACTGTAATCAATAATTCCTAAGTAACATTTGCTACAGACCTTACATTCACTGTAAGCCATAATTATATATAACAACCTGGAATTTAATTCTGTTTCAAGACAGTGAAAAACTATGGCTTGCTTTGAAACACAACACACAACAATAAAGACAAAAATGCTGGATGTACCTTATATTTGGTCATGGTGCTAAAATGGTTGTTCCTGAAGAACACACAAAGCTCTCCCTCCTGGACAGCTGAAGTCAACTCACACAGTCCATGGTATGTCAATTGTGTAGCTGTGTTATTTAGGAACTGCTCAGCTACAAACCCTACAAAAGCAACACATACTGTTATGTGTGTCTGTTACACACTTGCTAATGTAAGACTTGGTAACAATGGTAGTATTTTTCCTATCTCCCCCCTACGTCCCCATATTGCCACAAGCCTTAGGGAACACAAAAGAACGACAACAAGTTTCAATGTTCTAAAACCACAGCATTGTAAAAAACCTTCTCATGTTCAGAAATGCTATATCCACTTGTAATATTACTCATATTTTTCCTTGTTGTAATGGAGCATATAATTCATATTCTAATTATAGGAGATAATATATAGCTAATTTGAAATCTGAAGGCTGCCACAATAGGGGAAGTTCTTGCCAGCTTTTGAAAAAGTGTATTGAATAGATCAAGAGAATGCATCAGAGAAGTAGAGAAGACAAGTACAGTGCTGTGTGCCTGCCCAGGGAAAGCAGCTCAGCACACAGAATGCAGCTCTTCTCCCTTGCATCTCTACTCAGCATCACCCACATGGAAAATTTGTAACTTAGATTTGGCAGGGCACATAGTTTGATAAAATACAGAAAAAACATTACTTACCTTCACTAACCAGTTCACTGTTTTCTGACTGTTTACAAGAAATTATCTTCTCCACCAGCTGATTGTAACTGCAGTTACCAACTGCTTTTACTATGTCAGCAACCTGCAGCAGGAAGGAACAACATGGAAAATTTATCTTTGAGAAGAACAGAACACAACTGCAAGCCAGTGGCAATTATTAAGACAATAAGAATTCAATAAAGAGAGGATGTTATCCCGTTAAAAAATCTAGGCCAAAACATTTTAGCCCAGAGTGTTACACATTTCGCTATTTCAGATCCTATTTTAAATCCTTCGGTTAACCCTTAGCATCAAAAGCTAAGGCAGGTGGAGAACACGGCATGAGTTGGAGCAGCTGGGCCAGGGTGAGAGAGCAGCAACTCTCAGCAACAAGGCATAGAAAGAAAACCTCTTAAGCATTATTATTCCAGCCAAACTTAGGGGGAAACCAGTTTCCCCCTAAGCAAACAATACCACTTTATTGTGTATTAAATAATATAACTAAAAATAAATTACATGTTTGCTAAAGATGCAGTTCTCTCCAACCAGTTCCACCATCCTCATTTCTCAATAGCAGTGACTAATAAATCAGAATTAAAAAAAGGAGGAAAGTTACTTTGTATTCCTTCCAAGTATTCTCTTATAAGCTTTCAAAAATGATGACTGGGACACCATATCTGGGGCAACTTGCTACTTCCCTCAGAAAAACAATTCTCCTTTACAGAGTAATAGAAGGCTTTTAAAGTAGTTTGACTATAGACCCAGGCTCTGCAAAGTTCCTGCACTAAAAAACACAGTCTGTATTAATTTCTCAGTTTTTCTGGCTAGATTAAAAAAATTCATTACCGTATTCATTATTGACTTGTTAAAATTCAGAAATACCTCCCCTCCCACCAATAACATTCATAATAACTGTTTTTTTAATAATTGAAACAGAGTAAGTTACCTGAGGGTCCACTAACCATCCATGGTACAAGGGGATATCAAGGAGATCAAACACTATGCATTCAGGTGTGTATTCAAATACTCGGACACCCGTGAACTTCACATTGACATCCAGACCCGTCTGCAACTTATGCAGAATTGCCATTGCATCACTCATGTTCTGAATACAGAAAGAAAAAAAGAACAGATGACCCAGCAGAGCTTTGTACACATGGTGGTTACTCTTGCATCCCTTCATCAACTCAACACTTCAAAATAAAAAAAAAATTTAAAGGGTAAATTACCTAAACAAATGTTTCAATGCACATTCAGGTTACACATTGTGCCAGAAGATATATGATCCCTCCCTCCAATCACCTCTATCTGATTGTTTCTTCTTTTACACCCATAAACTACTTTTAGGCAGTTCTGATTGCTTTTAGGTCTATTTCCCAAAGCCACAAGCCAGATGCTTGTAAGGAAACTGAATTATAAGGGAATCTTCAAGGGACTTTTCTTGAGGTTTCTTCTCCCCTTTTAAGCCTTCCCTTACAAGTCAGGCTGAAGTACTTGTCACTACATAATGAATGAACAATAAGATCTACATAGACCCACCTGCCAACTCTAATTCCAGGGTTCAGTACTGAGAATCAGAGTCTTACTTGTTCACCACTTTTTTTTCTTTAATAAGAAAATATTTTCTATCTTATTTTGGGCGTACCTTTAAAGTTCCAATCACAGAAAGGAAAGATGAGCCAAAGAAAATGTGCTTTGTGAGACAGTTATCTTGAACCAACAGATAAAAAAGAATTCCTGACATGGAGGAAAAAGAATTTTCCACTAAGTGAGAAAAGTCCACTAAGAGTACGGTCAGAAAGTCTGTGCAAAAGATTTGGGGAAACTGAGGTACTTTTTTGTTTGTTGTTTGTTTGGGGGTTTTTGGGTTTTGCAACATTCCATTGCCTAAGAGGAATTCAGACTTACAACAATAAGAAAGTAGCGTGACAAAGACCAGAAATATAGTTTGGACAGGAGATGGAGACAGCAAAGATTCACAGACTAAAACTGCTGATGGTTAAAGACAGTTGCTTCTGTTGCCTTCTGATCAGAATCTGCACTTGAGCACGGCTGCTATAACTGAGAGTTTTAATGCTTGCAGCCCTTTAACTGCCCTGTTCTGCAAAGTTTCCATGATCAGGAATGGAACAGCTCTCACTACCTTCCTACATGTTGCTTCATCTTACTGACAACTTTGCTATGTCACAAGGTTTAGAATTCAGCAAGATTTTCAAGTAATCCTCAAGACCGGCTTCAACTTTTAAAAAGCAAACCAAACCACCTTAACAAGTGCATGTCATTAGCAGGGACCAGATATCAAATATAAAAACCTGCCTGAGATGTTTTGAAAGAAATTTTGCCATAATTTTACTCTGCTAAATGAATAAGAAGTCCATAGTAAGTCAGCCCTAGCCATCCACAAATTCAGACCATACATCTACAGACAATAGCTGCATTTATTTTAATGTTTACTTTGCAAACAAAGCAGGATTACATCAAACAGACCAGAAAACCACAGAAGTTTCTCACTACAATTTCAACATTATCACTTCTACTTTAACTATTTCCGTACCTTCAAAGCAACTTAGAAGATTTCTAGAACAGAAGGCGTCTTTGAAATAACATGGTTAAAAACTTTAGGTATGTGACATTTATGTAGTAAACCCATATATTTGAACATAAGAAAGCTATACAGGCTGTACTTCCACCAGGTGTAATAGTTTTCATCACCCTCCTGTAAGTTGATTATAGCTATAACCTTCTACAGCACAGAATTGTGTGGAACAAAATAGCCAATTTTGTTATTACAGAAGTAATTCCGAGAATCTGATAAAAATCAATGTCAAGTTACTCGATTTGGTTTTCAACACTGAACAAGAAAAAATGACCTAAGAATAAACAGAACTACCTTGAAATCTTATACCTGTTCAAAAACTCAAATTCACTTTTCCATGAGTAACCAAAAAACCAGCTATGACTACAGACAGAGCTTGGAAAATATATACTAAATCAATAATTTTTAAAACTAATAGCCTTATCTTCAGTACAGAAAGACTTTTATGATGACATATAAGTAGTGGCCAGTGCAAATAATATTGCCTTTCATAACATGGCATCAACCTCTTTTTGTCCATCACGATTAAGAACACAGCTCTCTCTTACTCAGTTTACATCCTCAGAGAAACTCTGGCAGGCACCACTGAACAAAGCAACTGAAGGACATGTAACAGAAGACTTCAAAAAGCAACCACCCTGCTTTTATTAGTACCTCCGTGTTACAGTTCCTCAGTAAAACCCATTTTATTTCATTACACTCATAACAGGGGGGGGAAAGTGTATTCTGTTAATAGATACTGAGTTTTTCTTCACTAATAGCACATATATAAAATTATTACTCTACATCAAGCCCAGAAAAAAACAAACTACAAAGAGTGGTCTGTATGCTTCTGGTTTTTAACAAGATGACAAACCCTAGGTGAGAAATGTAGTTTTAGTTTCCTCAGACATAAGCAACCATGTTTCAGGAGCAGCTCCTTACCTGCTCATAATTAAGTCGCTGAATTTCAGATATCTCTTTAGGTTTTGCATCAAGAATGTAGTCTCCTAAAAGAAAGCAAAAATGAAATTAAATTTATTCCACAATCAAAGCTTCAACATTTCTATGAATATTTCTGACTGGAGCTGACTGAAGTTTTCTACCAAATTAATGAGATCACATTGTTTTATAACCTGAATTATAATTATGGAGTAAAATACGAATATAAAAAACTTAGTAAGCTCATATTAAGAAATAAAATTTAAATGGCCAACACTATTACTAAAGCAACATTTCATAATCTCTTGGGGTATCATACCAATCTCTTCATTATTCAAAAACTAACCTCCCTCTGTGCCTCAGCTTAAAAATATAAAACAGTCAAACCGTTCACAGTAAGGTATGTAATTTTGTACACAATTTAAAAAGGCAATGGCTTATCCTGACTGATACTGTGAATGTTTTATACACCAGTAATTCTATAAAACTTGTTGTGCTGGTTGTGACTGGAATTTAGTTAACTTCCTCCGCAGTGGCCAGTGTGGGGCTGTGCTCTGGATTTGTGCTGAGCACAGGGCTGATAACACAGAGATGTTTTTGTTATTGCTCAGCAGGGCTCACACAGGGCCAAGGCCCTTCCTGCTTTTCACAGGGCCACGCTGGGGAGGGCTGAGGGTGCACAGGAGGCTGTGAGGAGACACAGCCAGGACAGGTGATCCCCACTGACCCCAGGGATGCTCCAGACCATGGGACATCATGCCCAGCATATAAAGTGGGGGGAAGGAGGAGGAAAGGGGAACACTTGGAGTGATGGAAGCTGTTTTTCTTCCCAAATCACCACATGTGATAGGGTGCTACTCTCCTGGGGATGGCTGAACACTTGCCTGCCTGTGGGAAGCAGCGAATTAACTCCCTGTATTGCTCTGCTTTCCCTATATATTGAGTCTTTAACTCAACCCACAGGTTTTCTGGCTTTTACCCTCCCCATTCTCTACCTGATCTCCCTGATAGGGGAATGAGCAAGGGACTGCCTGGGCTTAAACCACAACACTTGTATTCTACCTTTGTCTACAACACAAAGGTAATAAACTAGTTAATAGTTAATCAACACACTGAGGTTCAAGATTTATAACATCTTTAGAGACTAGTATCCATCTTCCAGATTCTATTTCAATGTTTTTGTAGTTATTCCCTTGTTCCATTACTAAACTCAGAAAAGTATCATTATAGGTTTCCTAATTTATACTCTTGTAACTTGAAAGTGGTTGAAGGCTGTTTTGTTGGTTTCGGCTTTTTTTTCAGCTGTAGAAGAACTGTAACTGTTAATCCTCTGGAGTGAATAGGAACCTAAATAATTTGAACAGAGTTTTATTATGCAATTTAGTAAGACAATTCCAGAAGCTAGAATATGCCTTCAAGAAAGAATACATATCTAGACAACTGGAATTATGTAGTGACTTCAGACAGTGTTGTGTCATCAATGCAACCATAAGAAATGTTTAGACACAGGGAGCAAGATTTCTTTTTTTTTTTTGGGAAAATTGTGTAGGTAACTTTTTTCTTCAACCAGAAGAGTCAGCAATTTGCTGCTGTAAAGAACAAGATACATTCTTTGTGAGCAAAAAGAAAGAAAATACTATAAGGGTTTTTTCCTCCTGCTTAAGAAAAATCAAACCTAGCCTATTTAATTCAAACATTTTATATTTGTCAGGCTACAAGGGAAGGAAAAGTGGTACATACAGTTTAAGTACTATCACAACTGCACTTTTAACACCTGGATCATCAGGGGTATTGAAGTTCCAGCCCTGTTAGATACAAAGAGCTGCAGTTTTGCAGGACACTGACTATGACACCAGAGTAGTGTCTGCAAATGAGACCCCAGTCACTGTGAGGACTACATTAATTTTTCTTGTTATTTTAATTGGGTCATACTTCCAAGGATGAGAGTTACTGTAGACAATTAGAGTTGACTTACTACATTCTGTCAACTATAATAAAAAAACACTGTAAGAGACATGAATAATTTTAAATCTGTCAATGTGTTGGTGCACTGAGCCATACCAATGGCATCAACTAGACCAATTTGGAAAGCAGTGCAGAAAACTTCTAAAAACAGTTAAGGAAAAGCATGAGTAACTGAATACCGTAAATAGTTTTCTTGAATCAAATAAAAAGCTGAATAAAATAGTAAATACATAAAACAGTTCTATGTTACTATGCACTACCAAGTACAACATACAAATGAAAGCAATTTATTGCAATTACTAACCTAAGTATTCCATCAGCTGTTCAGCCGTTATGATTTCCATCATTGGTGGCAGTTTAATCTGTCAAGGTAAAAGTATATTCTCTTTAAAACACCAAAACACTACAATTTAAAAAGCATGGTATTTCTAGACAGTAAACTTCTGATTAAATTTCCCTGACCAGTTTATAAGGCCATTAGCATACTGGACCTCTACTAAATAGCAGCCACAAGAAGAGATTAAAAAGGCATTTTGGTTTGTAAAGAAACCATATGCACGCAGCACTTTGTCCCAGCTGCATGTCTCTGCATAGTGCTTCCTTCTCCCACCAAAACATTTCTCCAGCACCCCTCCACTTCACAGGAGCTCACACCACTCACTGCATTGGCTCAGCTACAAGCACTCAGAATTAACAGACTGGGAACTGTTCAGAAAACTTCATCTTCCTCAAGTCTTTGACTCCCTACCTTCGTTAAAACTCTTAACTGAGTATTAGCTCAAAAAGCTCCTGCATACAGACAAAGTCTCTAAAGGCTCTAGTGTCATTAGCTGCTGGGACAGGGAAGCCAAAGACTTGTGCAGGTACAAGGAAATGACCTCCCAGCCTCCCATCCCACGTTCACATTCCAAGGGTTTGCTTTAACCCCACACAGAGCAGACCAGACACACAGAACTCTGTGGTGAAGAGTCCATTCCACTCTTCCCTGATCTATTCCCACCATCATCACCTGCTAAAACCAACCACCTTGGCAGAGCTAAAAGCTTCCTGCATTCTCATCTCTTCCAGCATCCTGGGTAAACGTTTTGGTTGTACATTTCCATTTACTACAGGAAGAAAAACACCTACAAGGACATGCTTCTGGCAATCTGAAGAAATACCACAGATATAGACTTTAAACACAGTGCACTCAATTTTTCTCTGCATAAATGTGAATTTTATTTTTCTAGGGTTTGGGGTTGGTTTGTTTCAGGGGTTGGTTTTTAAGCTCTCTTCAGTTTTTAATTTTCTCATCCTATCACCCTCCAACATCTTGCCATTCAAAGTCTAGGAAAGGCATTCATTATATGTGGAATTTTTAAATCAAGTTCCTCAATACCGATCACTGCTGTCCTTGACACATATAGAAAGACGTGACGTGAGACTGTTAATTCATGTTTGAGATTTGATAGGTTCCACCTACTTTTCTGGTTGTGGAGAAGGAAGAAGTAGAAACCCAGGAGATGGAAGAGCAACATACATAAAGCCTTTGATGCAGCACCCCAAACTCAAATATACAGTATAGCAACACACTACTTTGTTCACATTGTGATGGACAGGGTTTTCAGTATGAAAACTGAGCTATTTTAGTAACCGCAAGGAAAAGAGGTGTGATAGGGCTACATCCGTCTTATCAATTTTAATTATATTTAACAAAAAGTAAATGTGTTAAATATATGAATTCATGAGAAATTTCATTATATTTGAAAAAAAAAAGAGACCCAAGTTAATATGGCTTTCTTATTTACACTCTAAGAAATATGTCCCTGCTTGGGTTAGAGTTGACATATGCCACACACTGATCAACCCAGAGATGGGCTGGGCATATAAAGAGGGTGGTACTACTGGGATCTGGGAAAAAAATCAGGCATGCATACATAGGCACATGATTTTTTGAAAATATTAAATTAATAACAACTGATTGCAACTTAGAGAACTTAACTGTTCCCAAAACTATTGCTCAGTAGGCTAAATGCTTTCATAGTCTTTGATCTTTTCACAATACACTGAGTATTCACATAAATATAGTGTATTGAGCCATGTAAACAATAGGACAATAAGTTCAAAAAGCTGCTTCTTAAACCCCCAGTTGGGACTGGCAGCATTCAAGTCTCAACAAACACTAGCTGTGCCCAGCCCTGAGCCAGGGCTCATCACAGCTCCTAAGGCACCGGACAGCACCACCTCCACCAGCCCTGCCTCAAGTGCTACAGCACAGACGTGCCAGTACAATACGAAGGAAAATCAGCACCACGCCCTCAACTGTTAACTCGGCTCCTGTGATGATTCTTTCAGGACTGAAGTTAGCTCTTTTTATTATTTATTTAAACCATTTGTATCAGCTCAGCAGAATTGCTTGGGGGTTTCTGCTCTCCACCACATTTGGAACCTCTAGAGGCATGCTTACATGACAAATACCAACTCCAAAACAGAGTTACATAGCTTACCTATATTTAAGCTCTATGTACAAATAGCACAACATATTATTTATATCACTGGCTTACAAATGGAACTTTCCCTCACAACTGTAATTTATTTTTTCACTGCAGAAAAAGCAAAGTGGTTTTACTCCTATCTCCAGGATCTCTCGAAGCTGGGTATTTTAGCAAGCTACATCTCAAAATTAACTGCTTGATTAAATGCTAAGCAAAGTTAATTGGTTACTTCATGGCATAATTTTAGGGCTGGCATGTGTAATGGGACCTTGATCACACCTTTAAAAATGGGCTAATGGGGTTCCAACACAGTTCTAAGTACTTTGGAACAGAGCTGACTTAAGGATATAGAGAGAACATGACATTTCCCAGCTGTTCAGAGCTTCACTGGAAGCACTTAAGTGACAGGAAATGTACAGTGAAGAGGAAACGGGAGAGAAAAATACCTTAGGACTTAAGGGAGAGCAAAACATCATACAGAACCACAGTCAGTACCCAGATAAATCAACAGAAGAAAACAATGTAAGCAACAGTAGCAGAAGCTGCTGTTGTCCATAATCCATTATTTCGAGGGACAC
This sequence comes from Leptocoma aspasia, assembly GCA_013399835.1. Taxonomy (NCBI): domain Eukaryota; kingdom Metazoa; phylum Chordata; class Aves; order Passeriformes; family Nectariniidae; genus Leptocoma; species Leptocoma aspasia. The sequence continues at coordinate 6,442 of VXAX01005004.1, read as the reverse complement.
ATCTTCGCAGTAGGCTTCAATGTTTAGTTGCTAGATTTACATCAATTCCACATTTTAGGAAAAATGCATTTCCTCACCTCCCACCCATTTCCTGTACCCCTCTACTGCACTTTCCTGGTCCTTCGCCCTGATGGCTCTTTCTAGCTCTAGCCACATTTTACTTCCTACTCTCAGGAGTGGGAAACTTAGTCCTTCTCACACAACTACAGCATGACGTACAGTTGAGGCATATTTTAATTAAAAGACAAGAGTGGTAAATAAATTGTCATACGGAACAGATTGTCTAATAAAATACACTGTTTCTATGAATGAGACTATAAATGCCAAAACTACATAATACTAATTTTCCACCGTATTCTTCCACACTACAGAAGGACTTAAAAAAATTAAGTGATATAGTCATGCACAGAGGATAACACTTTCAAAAATACTATGAATATCAAAAAGGTCCAAGAAAATTTCTAATAGCTTATATAATAAGTCTTATATAAGACTTATAGTCTCAAAACATGTTTATCTAAAACATGCAACTCCTCTGAACACAGTGTTCCAGAGAGGTAAGGGTAGCTTCAAGCAGCTTTGACAAAAAACAATTAATATTCTTTGCAAATAAGTGCCCTGGCCTAGCAGGAACAGCTTCATGAGCGTGTCACAGGACAGCCCAACAGCGTGTGCTGCCACCCCATGTCCTCAGCCAGGCAACCTCCAGCCCCTCGGGGCGGGCTCGTTGCTGTGCCTGGGCACAGCTCCAGGCTGCGACCTGCGGGCTCACCTCATCCACAGGTGCCGGAGGAAGGGAGGCTGCCAAGGCCCCGGTCGGCAATCTGTGCAAAGGCCGGCCATACGGACGGGCAGCTCAGCCAGGGCCAGCACATCACGTGTGAAGGGCCAGGGCCAGCCCTCGGAGCAGGCACCGCCGCTGCAGCCTCTGACTAAGGCAGCGGCCAGCAGCGGGAGCTCACTGTGCCCAGCTCCTCCGAAAAAGGCCATTTCAATGAAAACCCAAAATGAAGGACCTCTAACCAGAATTTTTTACTCTACCTCTTCTCTGCACATCAGTTTGGATACATCTAAGCAAGAAAACGGTTATATAACATTTACTTACATAATTGTTATACCTAAATAGGTAGTTCACACAGTTCTAAAAGTTACCAAAATTTTAGTAGAACTACATGTGTAGGTAACACAGCTCCTTCCATTTGTTGAGAGGATTATGACAAAAAACTTCCGAAGACATTTTCAAATCTGCAATATCATTGTTCTCCTACATAAGGACAAGATATTCCATGTGCATGCACTTCTCAAGACAATATTAATATTATTTATATTCAAATTGTATAATGTTTTCCCTTTGCTTATTTTATGTTTCAAAATCTTCCCTGGACATTTCAGATATGTCATTTCTGTGCAACATGTTAAGGTTCACAGAGTTCTTCAGCTACAAGACATCACATCCTACCTAAGAAGCACAGAGCAGAATCACATGGCACCCTCACTAAGCTTTTAGCATCTGATGAGTGCCACATTTCCCCCCACCCCAAATTACACTTAATGAAATGCCAGAAGTTATCAGAAAGTGTTGCCTGAACTACATCTAACAAAGATCACAAAATGCACTTAGACATAATGAGCTACAGGCGTGAGCTAAAACTGAGCAATCTCCAGATTTAAATAAGCTGAAAAACAGTGTGCTACACTACACTACATCAGAGGACACAGCTCATGCTTGTACATACATTTAAAAATGCTTGTTTCAATCTCTACTTCTGCTTCATTCCCATCACACAAGTCTAAGTGGTTATGACACCGTTGCACAACAGCTGTTTTGCACAACAGTTACTTTTCCAAGTTGATATCATAGTGCTTTTGTTTCTCTTCTTAGACCATTTCTGTAACACTCCTGTAGCAGAACTCCTTGGCTCTCCCTCCTGTAGCCTAAACTGCAAGTTACACTTAGACAGGCAGACTGCAAAAACGCTTCAAAAGAAAAGTAATTTCATAATTTTAGTATTTAAAATACAGCTTCTGCAATCTGCCACCTCAAAGTTTTATGTATCCTTTGAAAGTAGTGGATAAAAGAGAGGTAGCAGTTTTATCACAACCTTAGTTCCAAAACCTGGTATTTTCAAAACGCAATTTGAACAGTCACAGTGGTTGTTACTATTTCAGAATTTCCAAAACCCCAGCTGCCAAACCAGTCCTGCACTTAAGTTGGCTGAGACCAGATCTATCCACAGGATGGCCGGAACTCTCAACCCTGCCAGGACAGAGTTCTCAGAAGGAAAGATGATGGCTGGTACAGCAAATAGAACCCAAAGAGTAACTGTTTAACTTGTTATTCCCTGTTGTGGTTCTATCTTCCCTCCTCATCTTCTTCTTATGCCCTTTTTTCCCCATTGCATGTAGCTTCTTTTCACCTAACATGCACTATGGTATTCTCACTTTACTTTTGCCTATTTTCATCTTTCGGTCTGCCTTCTTGTTCCCAAATTACAATTACTTGACCCAGTCTAGTGTTCATCTTGGTTCAGGAGGAGTGAGAAGGTGGATGTCCATCCTCAGCCTTCACATGTAGCAAGCTACTGTCAGTGATGCACAGATGAGCTGCCACTCCAACCACTGTCAACGTGGTTCTTGACTATGAACTGGGGAAAAGAAAGGCCAATTTGTAGAGGCGGTAATTAGGAAAATCAATTACAAGCAACTACAATATATAACCAACTAACAGGAAAACCCTCAAGCCTATAAATAATAACTTGTGATGACAGCTTCGCATGTTTAGCTGCCTGTCTGCAACTCATGTAAATTCTGCTGAGGTTTTACATAGACAGAACTATAGAAAACTTCCTCTAATCTGAGCAGTAAGAAACAGTAGGGCACTCCCAAGGGGTATTTTGGTTTTTGCCTATTTATAATACTGGGTATTACATTAATTCTCACTAATGTAATATTTGATCCCAGCAGAATGTCAGTTAAAATTCTGGTTGGAGAGCAGCAGCAGAGGGAAAAGGAAGAATGTTATGGGACAAAACTTCCAAAAACTTGAATTCAAACAACAGGACCAGTGCTGTCCCATTTACACCATTCATTAAGTCAAAGACTAAAAAGGAAGATCCTGTAACTAACAGTTTCTTTTAAAATGTCCCCCCCCAAAATGATAAGGAATGGCAAGTTTTTCAAGCCACCCCTAGACACTAAAGAGAGGGCACAGAAAGCAAGTGTTCAATACTGAAGCCTGCAACATTCACACCCTCTTGAGGATAGGAGAACCTACATAAGGCAATACCTTAAAGTCACACACAGCTTCCCTCTGCTGCTTTTACTGATGCTTAAATACCAGCATCACTGTACTCAGAGTTTTCCTCCTGATGTCTGAGCTATTCTGCTCAGAAAAATGTGTAGAAATTTTAACTCAATCAAGAGCATTAATCTTCCGCAGTTACCTGCACCTAAACAAGTTTCTTCTCATATTTCCATTTTGACCTTTTCCTAAGTCACCTGTCACACTGTGAACAATCTCTTACTCTTCCAATACCAAATTTCTTCCCCTTGCTACTACAACATAAAAGCTATTCCTGTAAAGCTCTCCTAGTTCAGGACTCCATTCTATCAGCTCTTCAGTCTTCCGGGGCTGAATTGCCAGCATTTCCTGAGACGTGCCCCTCATCCTTGTTTTGCAATGCACACAATCCTACAGCTTTCCTCCAACAGATACTCCTTTCACATAGACATATTAATAACTATGTTATGCCTTAGATTTTAATTACTTAAAAGATTGGGAAAAAATATTTTAAGACTACAGGAAGTCCACATCCACAATGGCTATGGAGCACAAGAACTTGCAGGTATCAAAGCTGTACTTGATCACTACCTGATTTATTAATTAATTTAAATACAATCTATACTGCATAACTGTATGAATGTGTCCCTATTACTCAGGCAGTTACTTGCACAGATCCATATTTTGTACAAGTCTGCATTTCGTACAACTCTACATACACTTTATCATGCAAAACTAACCTATTTTCCAAAAATATCACTTATGTGCCCAGTGTTATAAATAGTAATCTTTACTTACTAGAAACCTGTACACATCTGTAAAATATTATATATTGTTCAGGTTAGTAAACATCATCTAGATATTTTATTTCTGTTTTAAGACAACAACAAAGAAAGTCTATATATGACGGCAGCATCTAAGCAGTATATTGGCAGCATACTGCACGGCAGTGTTTATTTTCCAAGTTCAATGTGAGACATGTACTTAACAGCAGAAATAAGCCTGAAATATTTCTTGAAAGAATTACGGACTGGTTTGGGTTGAAAGAGACCTGAAAGATCATCAAGTTCCAGACCCTCTGCCATGGGTAGCGACATCTTTTCGTAGACCACATCGCCCAGAGACCCAACCAACCTGGCCTTGGACACTGGCAGGGATGGGGCATCCACAGGATCCCTGGGCAACCTGGGCCAGTGCGTCATCACCGTCATGGGGAAGAATTTTTCCCTTGTATCTAAACTTGCCCTCTGCTAGTTTAAAGCCATTCCCCCTTGTCCTACCGCCACACGCCCTTGCCAGAAGTTCTCTCCAGCGTTCTCGACAACGTCCTTGTCCTAAACAGCACAAACTTCCCGCGCTGCCCTCACGTCGCGCTGGCTCAGGAGCCCCGAACGCCGCCGGCGCCACACGAGCCGCCCGCGCTGCCCGAGCGGCACCGCCCGCGCGGCCCCGCCATGGCGCCCGCCCGCCCGGTACCTTCCAGGCCAGGAGCAGCACGTTCATGATGGCCAGCAACGGGCAGGGGCCGTTCTCGTTCTGGGTGATGACGGGCGTGTTCTCCTCCTTCCAGCGGACCCACTTGATGTGATAGACCGACTGCCCCGGGAAGCGCTCCTTGGAAGCGGAGAGGAGCTGGGAGCCCGCCGCCGGCCTGTCCCCTTCGGGCTCCGGGGCCGGGCCCCCCGAGGAGGCCCCCGCCACCACCGCCTCGTCGGCGTCGCTGTTGAGCTCGGAGCTGCTCGGGCAGCAGGAGTGCAGGTTGGAGAAGGACTCCAGCGAGTCCAGGCTGCGGGACTCCTCCCCCGGCGGGCTGGGAGCANTGCTCGGTGCTTTTTCTTGCGGTTTCTTAGACAGTCGTACTATAAAAAATACGGCTGTGGTGAGTATAATAGATAACTTGAACAATTTGATTGAATAGACTAATTGAAAGAGAGGAAATTTAGGTTACATATTAGGAAAAAATTCTTTACTGTGTGGGTCGTGAGGCACTGGCACAGGTTGCATAGAGAGGCTGCAGATGCCCCATCCCTGGAAGCGTTCAAGTCCAGGTTGGATAAGGTCTTGAGCAACCTGGTCTAGTGGGAGGCGTCCCTGTCCATGGCAGGGGGCTGGAACGAAATATTTCTTAAGATCCGTTCCAACCCCTTAACGTTCTGTAATTCTGTAAGAGTTAATGTGGGTGTATTACTCAGACTTTACCCCAATGAACCTCTCCTCTACCTACAGTAATCTTCAGCTTTTAATCACAAATTTTAAATAGTCCTGGGATGATAAGGATTTATCCTCTCATTTTCGTCTCCTCTCAGCAGCCCTCTAATTTGAACTCTGTAAACATTTGCATAAACTTCTGCAGCCTTACCTGAGGTACCTTCACTGTAATTTTACATTCTATGTGTATTTCCATAACACCTTTTCTCACCTGTATCAGTATTCAGAAGGGCGTTTTTTATTCTGGCAACGGCAATAGGAATGGAAAATCACAAATATAAAGGGCTGACAGTAAACTGAGAAACTTGGCACAAACTCTAATATAAAAAATAAATCATTGAGATTGCACAGTTGATGGAAGAATTAGCATAAGGACAAACAAGACGAGAAACATTTTGTTTGGATGTCTCACATTTGTATTTCCACGGGAGGATTTTCCTGTACCCTTGAATTGTGAAGGTCGTTCGAGACAGTCTCAGAATGACAAGTCCCTGTTCAGTGGGGACACTGCAACACTTCCCAACATGTAGAGCATCGGAAGAAGTCGGTGACCTAAAATAAAACTCTGAAAGTAAGTAAATTAGTTTGTGCAAGGAAAAAATGTGTATCTGGTAAGGGGATGAAGGAAACCAGAGCAACACTCTAACAGTAAATGAGTTTTCTGCAAGGAAAGGCCGTGTATCGGTAAGGGGACAAAGGCCAGCAGCCCGTGCGGTGTGTCCGCGCTTCGCTGCACTGAACGCTCCCCGGCCCCGGAAGCGGCTGAAGAGGCCCCGCCCCTCGGGAGGCCCCGCCCTCTGGGCGTGCCCACGCAGCCACGCCTTTTCCGTCGGGCCACGCCCCCTTCCGCGCGGGGCGGGGCGTTCCGCGCGCTCTGGGCGTGTCCCGCGGCCCCGCCCCGCCGGCGGCGTCTGGCGCGCGCGCGGGCGGAGGGAGCGGCGGCGCGCGGAGCGG